>QLOY01002214.1:0-16718 GCA_003313965.1 Megacollybia marginata
AGGAATAGATATAATGAGAACAAGGGCTTTTAAGGGCCGGTTGATTAGTCTAAGTGCACGGATGTAACAACAGCGGGACATCAGTTGTCTCTAAAGATCAACAATCCCTCAACAATTTTTTACTCAACATTGATTCAGACCCAGCCAACGATGATTCAGACCCAGGGACTGTGGATGAAGAAATGCTGACTCTGCAAAGACAAGTGAAAAGAGTCGCGTTTGCGAATACAGTGCAAGATATGGGGAACCTCGCACCGGAAGATCCAAAGGGGTCTACAGAAGGTATGCATATTAGGGATCCACATGTTATCTGAAAATCAGGATTAGTGCATAGGCCGCTTGAACACCAGCATGCAGTGGTATTTAGTAAGGTGACTGTTCACTGCTCTTTTGTTTCTTCTATCTCTTGATGATTATTAGGATGATCAAGCTTGGTTTCAAAAGGAAAGCACTTCTAGGTTGGCTCAAAAGCTCCAGAATACAGCACAACTGGAACAAGCCTCAGACCGTGGTACCACTACTTTACCAGATTTGACTGACAAGCAGCCTGCCAAGACATCTCAGAGCCTGAAAACGAAGAAAGGTACAAAGAGCAACCTGAAAAAGAATGTTGGAAGGGGTCTTACAGAGAAAGAGGGTTCAGGTGGTCAAGGTACTTCAGGGACTGACAGAAACAGACTTTGCTCCAAATGCCAGGTGGAGCCACTGGGGGTTCAGGACCACACGGAAGGTGAGTAATGATACCTCAGGTGTTCACACTCTGTATGAAATCTTAGATCCACAACTCAGTGAGGATGCGCAGGCTCTACCCTCAAGGAAGACTGCCACAAAGAAGAAATGTCAGATTCAAAGTTGTTGAACTTACATATGTTGTCTAATATCGCTACATTAAATTGTGCTAAGGTCGTCAGTCCGCATCGATATAATCCGCTCAATATCAGCTTTATTCCTTGTTAGATCAGAAATTATAAATTTTGACTTCGTTGTTCACCTCCAGCACTTAATGCTCATTATTCACAATTTGGTAACGAGGAGCAAAGGAAAAATCTAGCAAGGGGAAGCCCGAAGCAAAGAAAAACAGTGCAGGCAAAGGCATGCCCAAGACGCGGAAGAGCCGCGGGTAGAGGTTTTCAATGATTCAGCAGTTTTTGAGATCCATTCATGACAATACGAGTTCGTTTTCATTTCTATCTACCGTAAAGCTGATTTATCTCGTTGTTCACCTCTGATATCAGCTGTTCCAAAAACCTCCATACTTCCCACATACTGCCACCAATTCTGAACAACTCTATGTGGCGAACGCCACACATGCGGCAGTAATGTTTAACACGTTCAAGGCCCAACGCCTCGAGACGTTTGTGGACAAGATATTCTTTCACAATTCAGCAGAGAAGTATAAACAATACGACCCACCCAAAATATGCGTGAAATCTGTGTAGATCGTCCCAAGCCATAACAAGGACGAGCACCGGTTCCACTGTTTGATCCTTCTTGGCGGATTGCAGCTTCTGCCTATCTTACAGTTGGGGACAGTCAAACCTGACAACTTTATTCTATGCTGATCGAGACATTTTGGCATGAAACTAAGCTTGGATCTGAACTCACCAGGGCTGAAACGCAAGAATCTGATTTTTCCAAGTTTTTCCCATGACTTTTTTGTTCCGCCAAATTTTTAGGGCAAAAAATCGCAAACATGACTACTTGCAGCTTCCTCCAAGGCCTTGAGAGCACCCTCTGAGATGCTCCGATGCTGCTGACACTTACGGACAGCCCATACTAATGCCTTCCCTGATAGACCCTTTCGGTATGCATCCATGAAACGCCAGGTTCGGTTGATGAATCGACAGATTACATCAACTGGGCAGGCATCCAGATATTTTCGAGCAATTTCTTTGGCATCAGCGAAGTTTTTTTTGTCTTCTTCACGGTATCTGTATTTACACCAACCCCAGTACTGCATGAAACCATTTAATCGAGTCCTAAGAACTGAGAATGGACTTACCATTTCAATTGGAGACATCCAAGACAGAACCGGTTGGAGGAGCTTTGGATAGTTTTTGGTTTCTTAGACCAATGATGTTTTGCTTTGTACGACATTTTTTGTTTGAAGAACCCATGAGAAATGGAGAACACCTTTGAATTTCAGTGGCAGAGCGTGATATTGATTAAGTAATGCATATCTCACCTCATTTTTTACGTGACCTGTCCATTTTTTGAGCTCAAATCATACGGGATTATACTCAGCACTTAAAAAGCTGTTGATTGGCATTTTTCTTGACAATTTAGCAATTTTTTTCATTGTCCACCAAATTTTGAGGGCATCACGTGGAATATTTCCCGATTTGTGAGGGAACGGCTTGATAGGAAATTCTCAAAATATTTCTAGTTACACTACTCAATGGGATCCACAAATTCCGAACAAGTCCAAAGGTACTATAGAGTCTTGAAAATCTTTGTCAGTTTTGACTGTCCCCAACTGTATAAACACCCAAGACTCTATCATAATATACATAGATTCCTCCAGGTTCATCTGCCGGGCTTGGGCCACGACGCAAGCATCGCTCGTACATTCGACGGGCTCGATGATGCTTCCAATAGCCATCAGTCGATTGGCTACTTTGGTGGCATCGAGTAGTTGTCATGTTCTTCAATGAGTTCAAGGCTCGATAAAAAAGGTATGGTTACTCACTTGGAGTTGATCAGTGGATGGGTCACGGCTATAGATCACACAAATACAACCGAGAGGTCAATTTCTGTTCACCCATTGGAAAATAACATTTCTGCCAGATATCGCTGCACTCTGGCAGCAGTTCTCAGAGAGAGGTTGGTTTCTATTTACTTTCACAATAGCTGACACTCAAAACATAATAAGGTTCACCATCCTTGGATATCACTTCAAGATTGCCCCGTCCTCTTTGCCTTCCCATTTGCCACCACCTCGCCCAGCAAAGCTTCCTTCACCTTAGCAGCAAGACTAATACTTCTCTCTACAATGGGCGTCTCAGTTGCCTTTGCCTTGTCCTTGTGCTTGGCAGCTGGGAGTTGGTCATTGTGGATGCGCCGGTGTTTGGTAGAAACTGAGGAATGGCCAGATTTAGTGTGAACATCAGTCCTTTTGCGCTTGAGAGATCTGGATGATTTGGGAGGTTGTGGGGTTCACATTGTATCCAGAGACGATCAACTAAGCTGGATGAAAAGTAGAGATATCGGTAAGGACACTGCACCTCCAATTAACCAGTAAATGTTTCTTTTTATAGCCGATAGGTACGATTCACTGAGTGTCGAAGTTGGGAGATGCTGACTGTTTTCGTGTCCGGTCGTCAAACTTCCAGTATGATGTTCGAGACTCATGTGAACCTCCTCTTCAGCCTGTCAACAGCTTTAGAATACTCGATCATATTATGATATTCTAATACATAATCAAGACATTGTTTAGCTCAGTTTCAATCATCAGGCCAGATATGCAAGATATATTGCAATTTCCAGTCTCTCTACGGATGTTACGATTTACCCACTTTTAGTGCCTGTCTTATCAAGCGCACAACCACGTGCTCTATCAGAACCCTATTTCATTTCACATTTATATCACCCTATCTTTCATTTCCCTTATCCACTATCTCTTAAATTAACTTCTGATAGCTTATCGCAGACATGAGGCAGAGATAGCCTATCTCTTTCCCTTCGTATCTTTCCCCTTCAACCTTATTCCTTACACCCCAGAGATAACCACTCAGTATTTAAACCATTAGCTATTCACTGTATTCTTTAGTTTTAGTATTATAAGATCTACCGAGTCTTTGAGTGGCCTGATAAGCTCTCATTTTGCTCGTCGCCTTACAAAATACTAAAACTAACTTCACTCCATACCTCACTATCCACCGACGCGTCAACGAACTAATCAGACAGTTCTCTAGACCATTCGACTATACTCCCGGAATCATCAGCTGGATTTACTACACACACTTACTCACAGAAGACTGGGTCAACAAGCGAAAGACATACGCCCAACACAGACATTAAGGAATACAGAGACACAGCTACCAGTACTGACCTAAAAGACTACGTATCATACGTTTCAGCAGCAACTCTCATCAACGCTCAGAAACGCATCACTGAACTTACAAATTGACATCTACACAGGCACGACTGGAAGACTGGTTCATTACCAGTTGTAATCAGTTTAGCACAAGCAATACACGACTTTTGACAACTTGGAACGTTTTCCAGCTTAGCGTCAGAAGAAACGAGTTTTACCTTGACACAGCCTCAGAACTACACAGCTATCATATTCTCACAGACCAAGAAAGAAAGATATTTGACGACATCTTCACTACAGACAACATCAGACTCCTAAGACCATACGTACTTGAGGAAACGCTGCACAGCTTACACAGATTACTCAGACACAATAGCCCAGACTATAACATCCACACCGATCCGACTAGTCCATGGGCGGACGCCAATTTCAGCTCCGCTTGACCTAACTCATTACATCAACAACATATACAGACCAGATCACTTTGTAACTCACGTACAAACAGACGGATCATACCACATTTATCGCAACGTATACCTTGGACACATTCCAGAAATCCGATACAACCGAGACAGAAAACGCTTTGAACCAAAAGACGTTATCATTTCAACAGACTTCCTCGAAGAAGCAATAGAGGAATACTACGCAGACACCTTTGCGGAAGATCCTGAAAACATCCCAGTACCATTCGAAGAAAGTTTCTTTACTCCACCTGAATCACCAGAACCCGAAGCACTACCAGAAATCCCATTTGTAAAAAGGGAATCGGTAGAACCTCCTAAAGCGATACCACAACACCGAACCTTACAACCAACCAAGTCATCACTACGCACAGTTCATTTTAAAACATGACTGACATTGACACACCAATGCCATCAACATCAGGGAAGGCCCCGGAAAAAATGGTATACACCATAGAACCACCATACTACTACCCAGACAATTACAACCATGCAGACTCGTGCATCATACAACAATTAGGATACTATGTGTCATGAAGGATGGAAGGGGATTACTATGTCCGCATCCTTGGAAAATCACTCGAAGGAGCCAAGTACGAAATTCACAGAGATAAGAAAGAATACTCCCTGGTTGGAGAGATAGTACAACTATTCGAGTCGACCACAGGAATAATGGGCACCATATTAGCAGAACCAGCAACTGGAGGCAACACCGTCATCATAGTACCAGACGGCACTCCAAAAGACAAACCAACTGAACAAGTGACACCCGCACCAACAGTAACAATGACAACCAGCTCTAAAATCAAAATCGCTAGACCACCTAGGTTTACAGGCGACAAAAAGAACTGGGAAGGATTCATCTTAGCAGTCGACACCTACCTCATGGCCTATGTGGATGAATTCAAAGACGACGAAAGAAAGATATGGTTCGTCATATCATATCTCGGCACAGAAGATGTGTCGCATCAGATTGGCTCCGAAACTGGAAGGAATCACATTCCTACAACGGCACTCTCGTGGCAAATGACTTTAAAAAGTTCATTACAGATCTCAAAGAAGCCTTCGAAGATCCAAACTTAAAAGTCAATGCCGCTAACGAACTTCGAAACCTCAGACAGGGAAAAGACACCCTGACCGAATACTTCACCAAATTCGAACTAAAAGCCGCCACTGCAGGATATCGACAGTTAGATGCTGTCCTTATCGATCTCCTTAAAAGCCAAGTACGACCCGAAATACGTGCAGAATTATACAGAGGGGGAATACCGATTCCCACCAAATACGCCAAAATGAAACAAAAATTGTATAACATTGAAATGGCGCTCGAAGAAGAAAAATCGAGATCAAACACCTTTCACACTGGAGCACCAATTCCCCCTCGACGTAACACATATACACCACCACAACGACACAATACAACCTCCTCAGATAACACCACAGCACACACTTACGGAGGACAAGGCCAACCAATGGATCTCGAAGCAGGATGGACAAAACGATTACTTGAATGCCGACACTGCAAAAAAATGGGACGTCACCTCTCTCGAGATTGCAGAGGAGAATGCCCAGATTGTCATAGCAAACACCCGGGTCGATATTGTCATCTCAGACCACCTCCAAAATGGCCTTTTACTACTCGCACATTGGACTTTATCGACTTTACTCATATCACAGACGAAGAAAGAGAACAGCTGAAACAGGCTGCGGGTTTTCAAATGGGAGCGAAGTAGATGCAACTTCGTCGTCCCCCGGTCAGGACTCTTATGCACACATTTCTTGTCAAACATGCCCTGAGGCATTGTATAATAGGAATATATCTCTTTCACGTGCAAAAGAATCCAGCGTCAAAACAGAAACAGGTACCAAATGGAAGACAACGATCGAAGAAGTCGAAGATGAAGAATTCACTTCTTCGGGTCACTTCCAGGAACAACTACGATCAGAACAAAAGAAGCCTGAACCCTTCTCATCACTATGGGTTCTATCAAGATTATGAGACCTAGCTGCCGAAGCAGGAATAGGAACATTGAAACAGTGGGTACATGATCAAAAACAACGAGAAGTAAACCAACACCTCGTTAAACAACTATTGAACATCCCAACCAATGAAGCCTTAGATTGGCTAGAAGACCTCCATGAACCCAAAAGATTCATCTTCAGAACCACGAAAACGGATCAGGAACTAAACATTCAGATAGAACTCCAAGATCTAGAAAAGGGGACCAAATACCAAACACAAGCACTTCTTGATAGTGGCTGTACGGGCAGCTGTATCAGTCAACGGTTCGCAGAAGAAAAAAGGTTATCCCTACACAAATGGGAACATCCAATCTCTGCATACAACACAGACGGAACAGAAAACAACAATGGGAAGATCACACATTATGCTGAAATAAAAATGATCATAGGAGGACACTCCGAAATCCGAAAGTTCACGGTCACCAACTTAGGACGATCAGATGTATTCCTAGGACATGAATGGTTAAACTTTCACAACCCAGAAGTAGACTGGACCACCGGATCATTGCACTTTACCAGATGTCCCACAGCATGTGGATATACAGAACCAGAACCAGAAGACGTAGAAGAAGGAGATAGGATTTGGATGAAATACCCAAAACCCTCTCGCAACGTTCGAAGGAACAAGGCCTTCATACGAGCTCATCAATCCATCGCCAACGCACTAGCAGAAGAGTTTGAGAAAAACAAAAAAACAGATCCTATCCCAGAACAGTATAAAGGGTTCGAAGAAGTCTTCGAGAAGACCGAGTTCGACACCCTCCCACCAAACCGACCTTGGGACCACGCTATAGAGTTGAAACCAGGATCAGAGCCGACAGGATGCAAAGTGTATCCTCTGAACCTGGATGAACAAAAAGAACTCGACACATTTCTCGAAGAACATTTACGCACTGGACGCATCCAACCCTCCAAATCTCCCATGGCTTCACCCTTCTTCTTCATCAAGAAAAAAGATGGAAGATTAAGGCCAGTACAGGATTATCGAAAGCTCAATGACATGACCATTAAAAATCAATATCCTCTTCCCCTCATCCAAGAACTAGTAAACAAACTGAAAGGCGCCAAATATTTCACAAAGCTTGATGTAAGATGGGGATACAATAATGTGCGAATCAAAGAAGGAGATGAATGGAAGGCAGCCTTCCTAACCAATTGAGGACTGTTCGAACCTCTAGTAATGTTCTTCGGACTCACAAATTCACCCGCCACCTTCCAAACGATGATGAATGAACTCTTACGAGACCTAATCAATACTGGAAAGGTTCTCGTATACATCGATGACATACTCATCTTCACCAATAACCTAGACGAACATCGCAAACTTGTTCGTCGAGTCTTATCCATCCTCAGTACCAACAAACTTTATTTAAAACCAGAAAAATGCGAATTCGAAAAACAACAAATAGAATTTCTAGGATTGATCGTTTCAGAAGGCAAGGTCGAAATGGACCCAATCAAAGTCAACGGCATTCAAAAATGGCCAGTTCCTAACAACAAAAAGGAGCTACAACAGTTTCTAGGCTTCTGCAATTTCTACAGGAGGTTCGTTAAAGACTACAGCAAAATTGCAAAGCCCATGACACAGCTGACTGGAAACGATATATGGAAATGGGAAACAGAACAACAAAATGCCTTTGACACACTAAAAGGAACCATCACGACAGCACCCTGCCTTCGCATACCAGAAGATGAAGGACAGTTTAGAATAGAAGCAGACGCATCGGAAGGAGCAATCAGTGCGGTAATCTCTCAACAAATAGAAGGCAGATGGCACCCAGTCGCCTTCCATTCCAAAGTGCTTTCACCCACACAGCGAAATTATGAGATCTATGACAAAGAGATGCTCGCAATCATGGAAGCACTAGCCGAATGGAGACACCTAGTGTTAGGAGCCAGACAGACCTTCGAAATATGGACAGACCATCAAAATCTACAATACTTCCGACAACCACAAAAACTTAACCAACGACAAGCACGCTGGGTCACAGAACTAGCGGATTACGACTATACTCTACATCATAAACCGGGCAAACAGAATCAACGGGCAGATCTATTATCCAGAAGACCAGACCATGACATGGGACACAAGGACAACGAAAACGTCGTCGTACTAACACCTATGACTTTCAGAGTGTTAGAAGCAGTCATAATTCACAACCCACCAGAATACCTACCAGAGCTAAAGGATCCGTTACGAAAACTAGATCCTTCAACCAAACAAGCTTTAGAAGGTAAAGACAAGAAATGGAAGGAATCAGACGGACTAATCTTTTACGACAACCGCATATACGTGCCCAAAAACCATAGACTCCGTGAGCGAATCATTCGAGACCACCATGACAACCCATTAGCCGGACACCCTGGGAGATACAAAACCCAGGAACTTATTCAATGAAATTATTGGTGGCCACAGATGCAAAAGATGATTCACCGATATACAGACGGTTGCATAAAATGCCAAGAAGACAAAATTGATCGACAACCCTTACACACCCCTCTTAATCCACACGACATACCCAAACAACCATGGCGAAAAGTCACAGCAGACATGATCGGACCCCTCCCCGAATCCAATGGCTTCAACGCAATTGAAGTGTTCACCGACACCTACAGCCACTGCATACATGTTGAACCCACGCACATAGAACTCAGCGCAGAAGGATTTGCCAATCTTGTACGAGATAGGGTAATCCGATACCATGGTCTTCCGGAAATCCTGATCTCAGATCGAGGACCCCAGACAGTAGCCAAAGCATGGGACCAAATATGCAAACAGCTCGGCATCAAACGACATTTATCTACAGGTTATCACCCGGAGACAGACGGCCAAACGGAAAGGGCAAACCAAGAAGTAGAAGCATACCTTCGCCTATTCGTCAATTACCTACAAGACAATTGGAGCGAATGGTGTGCCATCATGGAATTCAGTTACAACAATCGGGTCCATTCCATGACAAAACAATCACCCTTCTTCACCGATCACGGTTATCATCCTTACACCGGGACAGAGTTACAACGAGATCAAGTACCGTCAGCCACGGAATGGGTCAAAAGACTCTCTAACGCACGACAAGAAGCGGAAGCTGCTCTAGCCCTAGCAAAAGAGGCTATGAAACAACAGTTTGACAAACACCGCTCTGCGTCGTGAGACTACAAACCTGGAGACTTAGTCTGGCTAGAAGGAACAAATATCAAAACTCAACAACCCGCCAAGAAATTAGATCATTTACGACACGGACCCTTCGCAATCACAGAAAAAGTGGGACAAGCGGCATACAGACTCAAATTGCCACAAAATCCCACTTGGCGAAGAAAACATGACGTCTTCAATGAAAAATTACTCAAACCCTTCATTAAACCCTCCTTCGACATCCAACCTAATGAACCACCACCAGATCTAGTCGAAGGAGAAGAAGAATTTGAAGTTGAAGCCATTGTGGACAGTCGCAAAAAGGGTCGTTATATCGAATACCTGGTCAAATGGAAAGGGTTTTCTGATACCGAAAACTCCTGGGAACCTCACGGAAACGTCTGACATGCTGAAGAAGAAGTGGAGAACTTCCACAAATTACACCCTCACAAACCGAAACCGACATCTTTCAATCGAGGAATCATTTACCTCTAACCGAACCATCCTCGACTCCTTTAAACCAATGTTTGAATTCACAACACCATCATGGGGACCATGATCTTAAAGAGGGGGTAATGTTACGATTTACCCACTTTTAGCACCTGTCTTATCAAGCGCACAACCACGTGCTCTATCAGAACCCTATTTCATTTCACATTCATATCACCCTATCTTTCATTTCCCTTATCTGCTATCTCTTAAATTAACTTCTGATAGCTTATCACAGACATGAGGCAGAGATAGCCTATCTCTTTCCCTTCGTATCTTTCCCCTTCAACCTTATTCCTTATGCCCCAGAGATAACCACTCAGTATTTAAACCATTAGCTATTCGCTGTATTCTTTAGTTTTAGTATTATAAGATCTACTGAGTCTTTGAGTGGCCTGATAAGCTCTCATTTTGCTCGTCGCCTTACAACGGACTGGTATTCGACTTCGAACCTTATGGGCGCTTATAAGGTTCTTACATGTAGTATTACATCACCATTATGTGGCCTTATAAGGTCAGCAGCCTTATAAGGCCGATCCGATTTTTCCGACATAGCACCACTGTCTTCCCAGTTAACTGGGCTCAGTAGTGTATCAAATAGGTTATCGGGTATTGGGGAATCAGGGTTGAACTTGGTTATCTGCTTTGCAAGCCACACTCTGTGATCAATCAAGTCTGTCACCTGCTTAGCAGACAGTTTTTTTGGAAGGGACCAAACCAAAGTGAGTTTCTGTCTAAGGATCCTTTCAAAATAAAGAGTGATAGAACCATTCATTTTGATGTATATGGGGTATGATAGATGACCTTATTAGGCAAACCTTGAGTGTGGGAACTTTTGACTTCCTTATATGGATAGGTGCAGAATTTCAATGTGGTTCTGATGGTACTATTCATTTTGTTGTATGTGGGACATGATACATGACCTCATTAGGCAAGCCTTGACTGTGGGAACTTTTGACTTCCTTATATGGATAGGTACATAATTCTGATAGAACCACTCATTTTTTGTATGTGGGGCATGATACTAAGCAAACCTTGAGCATGGGAACTTTTAACTTCTTTATATAGATAGGTGCAGAATTTCAATGTGGTTCTGATGGTACTCTAGACATTGCACAAATTGCATTTTATTCACAAAAAGCCAGTGATGAAACTAAAAATAGACCCATACTTAGCATGTATACACCCTTATGAGCATGCATTCACTTTCTATAGACTTATACTCAATAGCTATAGGCCAGTATCCAGCATCCAGCATAGACTGTAGACTTGAATTCCATTCAGCACCAGTCAATAGATATTGAATACTGGTCAATAGTGTAAATACAGGTCAACATTAGTGCTAGTCTATAGACTTGATTGAATATATGTGTACAAACTAGTTTTATATCCAGGTTAACCTTATAATGGTGTTCTAACTTTATAAACCTCTGCCAAACCATTCATACCTTTGATAGATTCAATATTCCAGATTTGAGGTCCACTATATGCATAGATTTACTGAGAATATTCATCAATCAATCTATCAAGAAATGAAAAAGTGTGAAACCAGATGCCCAGGCCATGATCAATCTGAGTGGTAGATCTGAAAAAGTGGAATGGTTGCTGGTTTCACACTTTTTCATTTCTTTACAGATCCATTGATAAATATTCTCAGTAAATCTATGCATATAGTGGACCTCAAATCTGGAATATTGAATCTATCAAAGGTATGAATGGTTTGGCAGAGGTTTATAAAGTTGGAACACCATTATAAGGTTAACCTGGATATAAAACTAGTTTGTACACATATATTCAATCAGCTATCGACCAGTCTATAGACTAGCACTAATGTTGACCTGTATTCACACTATTGACCAGTATTGACTGGTACTGAATGGAATTCAAGTCATAGTCTATTGAATAGAAGGCTGGATACTGGATACTGGCCTATAGCTATTGAGTATAAGCCTATAGAAACTGAATGCATGCTCATAAGGCTAAGTATGGGTCTATTTTTAGTTTCATCACTGGCTTTTCGTGAATAAAATGCAATTTGTGCAATGTGTAGAGTACCATCAGAACCACATTGAAATTCTGCATCTATTCCATATAAAGAAGTCAGAAGTTTCCATGAGCAAGACTTGCCTAATCAGGTATGTACCATTGCAAAATGAACAGTGCCATCAGAATCACATTGAAATCTATATAAGGAAGTTAAAAGTTCCCACAGTCAAGGAATAAGGTCATCTATCATGCCTCACACACAGCAAGATGAATGGTTCTATCAGAATCATATTGAAATTCTACACCTATCCATATAAGGAAGTTGAAAGTTCCCACATTCAAGGCTCACCTAATGAGGTCATGTATCATGCCCCACATACAGCAAAATGAATGGTTCTATCAGAATCAGATTGAAATTCTGTACCTATCCATATAAGGAAGTCAAAAGTTCCCGCAGTCTGGCTTGCCTAATAAGGTCATGTGCTGTGGTCTATCATCTCATACATTGATGTTTTTTATTTTTCGCATTTTTCCGCATTTTCCGCATATTTTTTAATATTGTCTAGTTAAAAATAGGTCTGCTGTGCTCTGCCATGGTCTGCCATGGTCTGCCATGCCTGCCAGAGCCCAATTGTGGCTGTGTGGACAACGCCTGCCAAATTTATTGGAACTCTATGCAAAAGGGTTATTGCATATCTATGTATGAGGGTATGATAAATTATTGTATTCTATGCATAAGTCCTACAGTATGGACTGAACAAGGATGCTCCCATTGTGTGGGTCACCGCAGGAACAAGAGACTGTGAAATCTGGGACCAAACCGAAGCTTTTTGGTTTGGTCCCACTGTTGATGCTGAGTGACCATGTAGATAGCAAATATACATCTTGAAACACCCTGTTGAGCTGGCATAGCGGCCGTGTGGTTGAGTATTCACTGGCTCCTGGGAAGTGACGAAGCTGTCAACAGCCAACATGAGTTCAATTGTGGATGGCAGGGAAGCACACACCTCTGCAACAGAGGCCCGGAAGCCAAAGGGATCCACATGGTTTTCTGCCCATCCTCATCAGACAGTATAGAAACAGGTGGTTGAGGGAGTGATTGAATGCATCATTGGGTGAGGATCTGGTAGGGAGGGCATCTCAGTGGGTAGAGATTACTTGGCACATTTTGGCTGAGAAGATGCTACTGCATCCAATCGCGGTAGGTATATCACCATTACCATTTGGGAGGAAACCATCAATGACAGCCAAAGTGGACAGGATTCAAGCTGGGTGAAAAGGGTGAAACCTCAAAGGAGAAGCTGTCTGTTGCGAAGAAGCAGATAGCTAGGAGCCTGCCATCCGCAGACCAGCACGAGTACCCAGCCAGTGAGGGCTGTCATGAGGCCTTGTACATTGGCAAAGGGGATGGGGTGCCCAAGCTGGAGGGTATTTCCATCCACTTGAGTCTCCTGTGCTAGGATCAAGCAGATACAGGTGGCGCCATCAGTGGCTGCACTCAAAGGCCTTCCAGTGAGGCCCCACGTCCACACAGACCACAAGGCCCCATGGCCCTCAATGTGGTCCAAGCTGCCCGCATGCGCTGGACGCCATGGGTGGGTGATGCTCGGTAAGTTTATCTACAAGTGCTTGCCTTGGGTTGCAGAAAAACAGTTGGGCAAGAGGCCATCCTCTGTCAAGGGTGTACGTTCCTGTCGAAGGTGGTAGGCTGTCCCACTCGCTGTGAGAAGTACGTTGTTAGGTTAGATCCCACACTTGGTCTGCAAGCAGCTTGCAGACCCACTGCATGGGGCTCAACACTGGTGGTTCTTGAGGGTGCATGTTCAATTCCAGCAGGACCCCATCAGCAGCTGGCACTCGACCCAAACAAGTGGGCACTGTCAGCACAACCTCAATGCCACCACCAGGCACCTGTAGCTGTACTGCTTCTACAAAAGATACACTTAAACCCCAAAAGACCTTTTGCAAAAGGAACTACTGCATCTCGGCAGTCTGGCAATCTGGCAGCCTATTCTTAGCTTGTGTAGCAGAATAAATACAGAAAAATTAGGAAAAAATATCTTATAGCCTTCTACCAATCGGGAAGGTGGGAACAATCTTATGAGGCAAGCCTTGACTGTGGAAACTTTAGACTTCCTTATATGGACAAATGCAGAATTTTAGTGTGGTTCTAATGGTGACATTCATTTGAAGCCATTGAAGGAGGCATGCCTGGATTAGGCAAGTTGTGACCATGGGAACTTTTGACTTTTTTTATATGGACAGATGCAGAATTTCAATGTGGTTCTAATGGTAGTATTCATTTGGCTATACATGCTCTTGTTCTTGCACAATTTGCATTTTATTCACAAAAAGCCAGCAATGAAAATACAAATAGACACATACAACTCCTTAATAGGCATTATATATATGTATTCACTTTCTATAGGCTTATATTCAATAGATATAGGCCAGTATACCCTTGTACTCAATAGCTAAATACTTGTATTCAATCTAGACTAGCCCCAAACACCTATTATAGACTAGGATTCAACCTCACATACTGATATAGACCAGCCCTAAACACCTATTCAATGACTAGTATTCAACCCTATGAACTGGCCCCATCCAATCTATTCAATAGGCCTATAGACTAAAGATTTGTATCCCAGTCAATAATAGCCTTTGAGATATTCAATGCCAGTCAATGGCTAGTCAACAAATATTGAATGCTAGTCAATAGATAATGAATGTTGGTCTGCAGAGAGTGAATGCTGGTTAATAAGTAGTGAATATGACATATCAGTTTGATGCCTTAGGTTACTTGGATGGGTGTTCCAACTTATAGACCTCTGGCAGATCATCCAAGCCTTTGATTCCAGAGTTGAGATCCACTATATTGGTAGATTTGTTGAGAATATTTATCAGCAGATCCATCAAGAAATGAAAAAGTGTGAAACCAGATGCCCAGGTCATGATCAACCTGAGTGATAGATCTCGAAAAAGTCGGATTAACCTGAGTGGTTGATCTGGGCATCTGGTTCTTCAGATGCAAATCCAACATAAATCTGTGCATATAGTGGATCTATCAAGAAATGAAAAAGTGTGAAACCAATCAGATGCCCAGGTCAACCACTAGTGGTAGTCAGATCTACCACTAATTCTGCATCTGTCCATATAAAAAAAGTCAAAAGTTTCTACAGTTACAACTTGCCTAATCCAGGCATGCCTCCTTCAATGGCTTCAAATGAATGTCACCATTAGAACCACACTAATTTGTCTATATAAGGAAGTCTAAAGTTCCCACAGTCAAGGCTTGCCTAATAAGGTCATTCCCACCTTCCTCATTGGTAGAAAGCTATAAGATATTTTTTCCTGATTTTTTCCTAATGTTTCTGTATTTTATTCTACTTATTCTGCTACACAAGCTAAGAATAGGCATGCCAGATTGCTGGACTGCCAAGAACTGCCACAGAACTGCTGCATAACTGCAGTAGTTCCTTTTGCAAAAGCGCTACAGCATCAGCTGTGCCAGGGAATGCAATGGGTTCAGCCCATTGCTCCAGAGCCTACAGGCTAGGCCCTTGGTGCAGTTCAGAACGACCACCCCACCACCAGAGAACGCAATGGGTTCTGCCTGTTGCTCCAAAGCCTACAGGCTAGGCCCTTGGTGCAGTGGGGGTCATCACTGGGTGCATGGGAAGAGGGTGCATTTCCTGCTCTCTGTGGGCTGGCAGGTTCCTTTGGGCCAGTGGGCCATATGCCCTTGAGAGATTGGGATGTATGTGTGTGCTTACCCCACCAGGGCATGTGGTTGGCGGCAGAGCTGGGGTTAAAGTCAGCTATGGGCGCTTAACTGACTCAGTGAGCGCTTACCTGAACCCAACAGTTCACCAATAATAGGGATGCTCGGGGTGGCGGTGCACACAAGCGGAACTGTTGACGCGACGTCTAGGGAACGATCTGCGATCTAAGGCATCTAGAATGTAGCCACTAAACCACAGAACACACCACAAACAACACGCACTAGTTGTCTTTTGATATCCCAGTAGTTGTGAGTTATGCTCTTAGTTTATTCTAGAGAAGTGCCTCAAGCAGGTGTATGCTTCAGAACTTTGTCTATTTCAGACTAGTATAGGTTTTCGGACTTCTAGAGAAGTTGTCTAACTTCTAGAAACAGTGGATGATGATATCCGACACAAAAACAATGCACCAACGAGTGCAAAACCAACTTTTATTGCTCTTTTCAAAATAGAATGGACAACTGCCTTTTTCATCAGGAAAAACCCTTTTTAACCTGGCAAACCTGGCAAACTTGAGTAAACCTGAGTCAACCTAAGTCAACCTGAGCTGATCTGGGACTAACCTAGACATGACCTGGGTTGACCTGGGTTGACTTGGGCTAACCTAGACATGACTTAGGTTGACCTGGCTGACCTGAAAATTGAGACTTAAACCTGGGACTGACCAAGGTTGACATAGGTTGATCCAGGTCAACCTTGAGGCATCCAGGTTAAAAAGGGTTTTTCCTGATGTTGAGAATTGTGTTTTTTTTTAGAAGCAGTCACTTTTTGCTCATACCTCAGTCAGGACTCCATAGATTTCAATGAAA
>QLOY01002215.1:0-11825 GCA_003313965.1 Megacollybia marginata
GGATATAATGAGAACAAGGGCTTTTAAGGGCCGGTTGATTAGTCTAAGTGCACGGATGTAACAGCCAGTCTTTCTGCATGCAAATGTGGAGGAACCTCTGGTCCAACAGAACGGTGTGTCATCGGCGGGAACCTAGGATTAGTATTTACATATTGTAGGTTCAAAGAAGGCAAAAAGGTGGAAGTATTCAAATCTGGCGCGTTTGTTAGACGGTATTCGCGCGAGTTAACAAAATTGGACGCGTTTTGGTGGCTTTGTTCGCGTTGTGAAGCTAAGTATCTAGAGTTAAAAATTGAAAAATTATACGAGGGATCTTTTGGAGGAACAGGAGGAGGAAAAACTGATTCCGGACCCTCGTCTGATACCACAGGAGGAGGCGAGGTGTTACCCTGGACCTGAGACATTGTTAAGCGATGTGTTTGCTGCCGCGGAAGCTTTTCTCGGCAGTTACTGATGAGAAAAAGATAAGCGAAAATATAATCAATGCGATACGATAAGGGGTATCTGCAGTCGTCGGATTCTAAAAAGAGCCCATAACCTGTTGGCCCGACAAACCACGAGATAAATATGGAGGAATCTAGAGAGATTACAAATATGAGATCGAGCTAGGTAATAAATAAGAAACAATGAAACGAGAAAAATAAAGGGACGGACCGCTCCAGTGCAAGTGAAAGCAACTGGAGAAGCTCCGTGTGAAAGAATCGCCATATAACTAAATGGTCACGTGAAATAAAGCATCTTGTTCTAAGTCGCTCCGACTAACAACTTGTATATATCAGCTCTGGCAACATGGCCAAAGTTCTCAGCTGTTGCCAAAAGGTGGAGAGGACAATTCAGCATCCCCTCAGTGAATGGGCAAGGTATGAAGATCACCCAGCTAATGTCAAAGGTAACAGATGGCATTGTTTTGTCTGTTGCATTCTCTCCTGATGGAACAAGGATTGTGTCTGGCTCTGATGACAAATCAGTGAGGGTGTGGGATGCATCAAGTGGTGAGGAGGTGAAGAGGCTGCATGGCCACACATTCCATGTCAACTCTGTTGCATTTTCTCCTGATGGAAGAAGGATTGTGTCTGGCTCTGATGATAAATCAGTGAGGGTATGGGATGCATCAAGTGGTGAGGAGGTGAAGAGGCTGGATGGCCACACAGGCTGGGTCAACTCTGTTGCATTTTCTCCTGATGGAAGAAGGATTGTGTCTGGCTCCTGGGACACTTCAGTGAGGGTGTGGGATGCATCAATTGGTGAGGAGGTGAGGAGGCTGGATGGCCACACATCCCCAGTCTTGTCTGTTGCATTTTCTCCTGATGGAACAAAGATTGTGTCTGGCTCTTCTGACAAATTCATGAGGGTGTGGGATGCCTTAAGTGGTGAGGAGGTGAAGAGGCTGGATGGCCACACATCCTATGTCAACTCTGCTGTATTCTCTGCTGATGGAACAAGGATTGTATCTGGCTCTGGTGACAAATCAGTCAGGGTGTGGGACACATCAAGTGGTAAGGAGATGAAGAGGCTTGATGGCCACAAATCCCCTGTCCACTCTGTTGCATTTTCTCCTGATGGAACAAGGATTGTGTCTGGCTCTTCTGATGAATTAGTGAGTGTGTGGGATGCATCAAGTGGTGAGGAGGTGAAGAGGCTGGATGGCCACACATCCCATGTCAACTCTGTTGCATTTTCTCCCCATGGAACAAGGATTGTGTCTGGCTCTGCTGACAAATCAATGAAGGTCTGAGATGCATCAAGTGGTGAGGATGTGAAGAGGCTGGATGGCCACACATCCTTTGTCAGCTCTGTTGCATTTTCTCCTGATGGAACAAGGATTGTATCTGGCTTTTCTGACAAATCAGTGAGTGTGTGCAATGCCTTAAGTGGTGAGGAGGTGAAGAGGCTGGATGGCCACACATCCTTAGTCTGGTCTGTTGCATTCTCTTCTGATGGAACATGGATTGTCTCTGGCTCTAGTGACAAATCAGTGAGGGTATGGGATGCCTTAAGTGGTAAGGAGGTGAAGAGGTTGGATGGCCACACAGGCTCAGTCAGGTCTGTTGCATTTTCTCCTGATGGAACAAGGATTGTGTCTGGCTCTGATGACCAATCAGTGAGGGTGTGGGATGCATCAAGTGGTGAGGAGGTGAAGAGGCTGCATGGCCACACAGGCATTGTTAACTCCATTGCATTTTCCCCTGATGGAAGAAGGATTGTGTCTGGCTCTTGGGATGGTTCAGTGAGGGTGTGGGATGCATCAATTGGTAGGGAGGTGATAAGGCTGGGTGCCTGGTATGGCTACACATCCCCAGTCTTGTTTGTTGCATTCTCTCCTGATGGAACAAAGATTGTGTCTTGCTCTCACGGCCCAGTGAGCGTGTGGGATGCTTCAAGTGGTGAGGAGGTGAAGAGGCTGGATGGCCACACAGACAAAGTTAGGTCTGTTGCATTTTCTCCTGATGGAACAAGGATTGCATCTGGCTCTGATGACAAATCAGTGAGGGTGTGGGATGCATCAAGTGGTAAGGAGGTGGATGGCCACACCTCCTTAGTCTGGTCTGTTGCATTTTCTCCTGATGGAACAAGGATTGTGTCTGGCTCTGATGACAAATCAGTGAGGGTGTGGGATGCATTGACTCCTTTCTGGGTTGTCAATCATGATCAGTGGATTGTTGTAGAGTCCTCTCCTTCAAGCAAACTCATATGGATATCATCAGAACTTGGCATTATCACTGGTCCTGCAGGCCATCTCAAGCTTGCAATCTCACAGAAATGTTCATCTGTAGAGGTCCACTTTCAGAATTGTCAACTGGGCACCACATGGGCAAATTGCTATTTGGCTTAATTAATTGTAAGTTCTTTTTGCATCATTCTGGCTGATTTAAGCCATTAGTCTTAGTCTCTCGTGTCACACACTTGTTGTCAGTATTACTCAACCTATGCCTGTGTACAATTGAATCCCATGAGCTCAAGCTGAAAGAAGTTTAGGTTTTGAGCAGTTCATATCTATTGTGGATATCTGATTATCTAGACCTCAGACTCTGGTAGAAACAGGGAATAGTGATGTTTCTCAACTCAGGGGCATTGAAGAGGTCGATTTATGAAGATGGATGATTGAGTGCTACACAGGAGGCTTGGATGGAAATTAAGTCAAACTTTGATTATAATAGTGCTAGTGACTTGGAGAGTGAGCAGAGATATTTTTTTGATCTTAAGTACTCAAATTTCAAGGGGTCATGGATATCACATACAATTTCATGTTTAAGACCACCCCCTCCTTTCTTATCTAGTAACTAGTTCCCATGACATGTGACATTCACCTGATAAGAAAATCTAAAAATGTCCATTTGTAACTCAACCTTGCCTCATAGTCATGCAAGTCTTTCACCCTTGTCATCTGATACTGCTTACTGATATTACTACCCTGTGTATGTCTTCTATTGTTCCATACAAGCTTTAGGTCCCTCCCTTCAGTAGGGAATGGCTCATTCCTTGCCATTCTACCTTTGGTCAGGACCACAGCTTGCTGCTCCACAGGGTACATATATTATATAGATGGTAGGACCATGTTTTCTTATGTTGTAGATAATTTTCAGTGATATGTATTCATGTATCTAAAAGTACTTCAGGAATTATATTCTAAAACTATCTAATAGTTTACTCTTCAACTGTTCTCCTCAGCTCTCACCACTTTCTGTATGAACAACTGCATTTCAGAGAGCAGAGGACCTTCCAATTCATGTCCTTTCTGAAATATGATCATCTATTGTAGCTACATTTTTTGCCACTCCTAGTAACCTGTGTGGTATACATGGTATGTGACAGGAGTGGGTTCATGCTAGACTGGCCACAGTCCAGTCTGGGTCAGGTCTGACCTACCCTGAACTGGACTATAAGGGTCAGTCCACCCATCTGCTGGACCTGGACCTGCCTGTGGACCTGAGGTCCACCCAGGTCTGAGAGATCTGGGTAGAAATAATGCATGGGGAGCTGATTTTCTTCTTCTTTCAGGTGTATTTCATTGATTTCAAGGTTTGGAAGTTCAGACAATGTCTATATAACTCACCAATACCCTCCAGGTCCAGCAGGTCCAGGTCTGGTCTGGACCCATGTCTGCAAGGTCCTGACCCAGACTGTAGCCAGTCTAGAACTTTATGCAACACCATCATGGTCTGGGCCCCAATCTGACTGTTGAGGATGACACAAAACCTGGATGATGGCTGCCCACATCCACCCCCTGTATTTCCATTCACACTTGAAGATAAACACTCCATCAAGTGGGAATAATGTCCTGATGAAGCAACTGGTATGTGTGCAGAGAGGAGGAATGGAGAGCAGGTACTCATTTGGATACCATCCTTTGAGCAGCTCATTTGATTCCTGACTTTGGTGCAAGTTGAACTTTGATCACAGATACTCATTGGATGTTCTATGTCAATAAGTATGCAGATGAGAGGTACACATTAGTCATGGTCAGAATTGACAATTCAGACATGATTCTGACAACGGTTCTGATCAGATTCTGCAGCAATTCTGACATCAGAATTGTGTCCGGATCACTTTGTACTCTGACCATCATGATTCAACATATAGAGGTTTTTTGGGGATTTTCAAGAGGAAATGGGTGAGGAATGAGATTAGAGATATCAAGTATGAGGCTCTAAGCTGGAGGACAGAAACAGTTAGCTTATGTATTTGATTGTTTGTGTTGAGGGACTATACAGTATTACATAAGAATAAATGGATGCAATCAACATGGGCAGTTGGAATCATCTTGAAGAAGTGTGTCAGAATCATGTTTGAGAATCATGACAGAATAGTTGAAGTGGCTCTGGAGGTGCTTAGACAATTCTGACGATTCTAGGTGATTCTGGTGCCATCCAGAATCGGATCAGAATCAGTGTCAGAATCATTACTGAATTGTCGACTCTGACCACTGCTATTCAAAGTCTAACACAGTTCTGGAATGATTTTGATGATGTCAGAATTCTGTGAGATTTTTCTGTTACTCTGTACTGTCACAATCTTATCATACTGAGTTGGTTATAAACCATCCATGTCTCCCATTAAACAACACAGCACAAAGCTCTTTTGCATGTATACCAAGGCTTGAAAAGCATACAAACAGCATAAACAGAAGTGGGATGCCCATTTCTGCTGTTTAATGTGCTGACATAGCAACATTACTGGGCTCAACTACGAACTACACTGGATCTTATCATGTCCCAGTCATGATATGCATAAGATGCAGGTCAATCAGGTCAGAACTGTCTTTAAGCATCTGTCACAATACCAAAATGCCTCTGGAGGTGATTCAACAATTCTGACAATTCTATCACAATTGGCAGAATCCCATGACAACAGTGACTGATCATTTTCAAAAATTTACCTTTGACATTGGAATGCTCTTTGCAATCACATCTCCCCTCTTTCAACTGGCTCTTGTACAACCTCTCATTATACACTACCTATCACTTCAAAGGGCCATATTCCAAAAACACCTACTCGTAAGGCAGTTTAGTCTCTTATAAACAGACTAATCCACAATCATGATACATTGGGATGGTGTGATGTGGATTGAGTCTGTCGATTATGTGACATGACTTACTGGTGACTGACTTGATTATATAATCATATTTTCAAATGAATATCCATCTCAGAGATAAGCTATGGACTGTAGGCTATTGATACTGTATCTATTGGTCTTCAACAACATTTGGTAAGAACAGAATGAGTCAAAACAGCCATAAAAGTGTGTCACAAATACTGTGACATGACCAACCTGGTTGAATCCATCTGCTTGAGCCTTAATGAGGACACTAATCTTATCACTCTGGACTGTAAAATGATCCTTCTAGTATGTGTCTACTGTGAGAACATTCTTAACAATCCATAGTGGCCTGCAATGGCTGAATATTGGTTTCACAGTATATAATCAGGTGAGGTGCCAGCCAATACCCCCCAAACAAAGAATAGACTAAAGGCAGATCAGTGCAGCTGCTGTTCTGCTGTTCTGCTGTTCTGCTGTGCCGTGCCGAGCACTGATGATCCATGGCACGTGCTCTTACCATAGGTGAGTTATATAATCAATTATATAAGCAATTATCTAATCAGGCACTGTCCTATTTTACATTATAGATTTGCTCTGCATAGGCCTCATGACCCTTATGCAAGCTGCCAGAGTTATTTCAGTAGTAGTAGTATAAATAGTTTTTCTCAGTTCAGTAGTAGTCAGACCTGAAATCAACTTGTGTGCTGCACTTCCAGTTGTCCTCTGAGGCTGTTAGGGTCTCCTTTCCATTCCGAGGCTCTGGTGACGAGGAATGTGCAAGTGCATGAGGTGAGACTGATATATCTAGAAAGCCTGCAAATCCACACAGAGCACTGCAGACAACAAGACACTTCTGATATACATACAACCATTTTGGAAGGAGAGATTTAAGAGGTTTCTATATTAATGGAAGGTTTTTATAACATATATCACACAAAGTCAAACACAAATGTCCACCAAAGACAAATCCAAGTCAAGACGTATGCAAATCCAAGACGATTCCTCAAATCAAGTCTCAAATCACATGAAGGATAGCACAAACACTGAACACAATAGATTTCCAACTATGGAACCCAAAGTACAACAGGTAGCAAATCACTTATCTAACTACTAGAACTCCAAGTCCTTTCATACAAATGCCAAGCAGGTACTAGAATAGATGAAGCTTTCTTCCTAGCTGATTCTGACTCACAGGAGAGGATGGAAGGCTTATCTGAATGCTCTCAACTGTTGATGACTCCTTCCAATGGTCCCTCAATTACAATCTTCCTTATTGGGTCCTATCCAATGATACAACCGATTTTTGGCTAAGGCTCTTTCATTACTCTACATAAGTCTAAGCCTTGATATCCATTCTAGGAATTACTCACTATAGCTTATGACACAGTTAAAGCTATGTGCTAGAGATCTAGAAAACAGGATTGCTGAGTCATGGTTAGCTATCACTTGAGATATGGTTAACTTATGAATCAGCTAGACTCTATGAGGTATTGCCAGAGGGTTTGCTTAGTAAAAAGAAAGGATATCATTTAAATCTGAGCTATCTACAAAACATCTAGAAAAGTTGACTATCTACAAAGCAAACGATAATATGTGATTGAAAACTAGAAAAGTCAACTGGCTAGGGATATGTGCAGGAAAAGTTAGAAAGCTCTGTGACTCACATCTGCTTGGACCTGGAAAGAGTTTAGGAGTTGGTTTGATCTAGAACCAGAGCTCTGGACTATGTTGATCAGCTCAGCACCACTGATATAGGATTCAGCAATCATGGATTGAATATGGTGAAGTCACAAATGACTCTAGGATTGGTCTCTTTGTCAGATGATCGAGGGCCTAGAAAGGTCTACCCAGTCATAACTAGGAGTATCAGAAGGATTTGGAAAGTCAGATAGGACACAATAAGGAAGATTGTAATTGAGAGACCATCAGAAGGAGTCATCAATGGTTGAGAGCATTTCTGTCTGTTCCTATGAGTCAGAATCAGCTTAGGAAGAAAGTTTGGAAGTGTTTCATCTATTCTAGTAACTGCTTGGCATTTGTGTAAAAGGACTCAAAGTTCTAGTAGTTAGATAAGTGATTTGCTACCTGTTGTACTTTGGGTTTCATAGTTGGAAATATATTGTTATCAGTGTTTGTGCTATCCTTTGTGTGATTTGAGATTTGATTTGAGGAATCATCTTGGATTTGCATACATCTTGACCTGGATTTGTCTTTGGTTCACATTTTGTGTGATTGTCCATTTGTGATATATGTATCATACACCCCTGGTGTCTAAACCCACTTCTGGTCTATAGTAAATATGTTCGTCACGTTTTTCTAGAGAATCAGTACAACTTGAAATAAAAGCCTAGAAACCTCCCTTCTGACCTCACAAAACTTGGAATATCAAAGTAGTTGTGTGTATATTAGAAGTGTCTTGTTGTCTGCAGTGCTCTGTGTGGATTTGCAGGCTTTCTAGATATATCGATCTCACCCTGTGCACTCACATGTTCCTCATCATCTGGCTGCCCCAGTGAGGCTCTTTCTTTTTGAAGGAGAATAACATAACCACTTGCTTGCAACTTCTACATCAACTAAGGTTGTTGTATACATTGAAGACAGAATCTAAAAGGCCATTGCACCAAAACAATCTCCTTTTCAGGGTTCTACTCGAAGTAATCCTAGAGATGTTTGGGAAAGAAGTGAGATCAATAGTAGAGGAATCAGTATTCATCCTTTTCATCCTTCCCATCGAGTTCTAGAAAGACAAGCAACTAATAGAGCAGTTGTCTCAGCAAGGAGTGCTGCTCAAGCTGCTGGTTTCAGAGTAAAGAAGAATCACAGTCGTCGACCTTCTACTCCTACCCAAGCACCATCAGACCAACCTATATGAACACTCAGTTGAGAGCCCTGATCCTATTGAATCTATTGTGCAAAATCTAGAAAGTAGTGGCTCTGGTACCCAGAATCCCGCTGCCTCTGGATCAAATTCAAACTCATTGCAACCTCTGGAAACCACCCTATACTGTTTATCAAAACTTCTTTTGATAAACTCCCATATCCATTTGCTTTTTCTTTTGATTATCTCTCAACTTTTGATCAGACTCAATTCTCTTTGTATTTTCCTCATCTGCTTGATTCTTTTATACCACTACCACCTATTAATATGTCAAAAACTGTTGCAGATTTGCCTCCTCCTGGAACTAAGGACACCCTTAGTTTTAAGGGAGACAATGAAAATCATGTTAAGAAATTGCCTTGATGGTTGGAAAACATTGAGCAAGTACTTAAAAATCATGGTTTAACTACTGATGTGGATTTGACAAAATATATGCTGATTCAGATACTGCAGAAGAATGGGAAACCTATGGAAAAGGAACTTTTGAAGACCATAAGAAAGCAATTCTAGAAAACTATCCTGAATTAAAGGACAAGTTATCTGGATCGCTGAAAAGGTTGACAGGAGTTCCAAGATCAAAAAACCCACTGAGGTTCTCTGAAGTTTCAGAGGATAACTGTCATGAATTTCCTAGTCACATGACCATTTGGGCCTAGACCATTGCCTATTACAACTCAGCATGATGTCTTACTCATGCTGACTGATTGCTTACTTATGCTGACTGATACATGATGTCATTAGTTACTTGACTTGTCTTACTCATGCTGACTGATTGCTGACTGATTGCTTAGTTATGCTGACTGATCACTTAGTCAGGCTGACTGATGCATGATGTCATTAGTTACTTTGACCTCTGTATATAAGTAGATACTTTGCTGAATACATCCCCAGTCTTGAGCTGGTCTTATCCCCCTACTAGCATCTTAAGACAATCCTCTGAGTTGGGTCACAACCTAGATACTGATCTAGTTGGTTGCTGACATTAGCTCAAGACTTTCCTCATCTACCCTGTGACTCAACTTCCCTTATCTCCCTCTGCTCTCACCTCTCCCTCAGTACCAGACTTTGTCTCTGGACTAAACCCCACTAACCTCCTTAGTTTCTTACTCTGAAGGGGTACTTTACAAGGCCTGTGCACCCTTGCCCCTGATTGTAATTAGGCTAGGGCAGTAGTCTCTTTTCTGGGCAAGTCTTTGGACACCTCATAGTTGGGAGTGTGCTCTTCAGTGGGCCTCTCTTACTTCCACCTGGGAATAAACCAGTAGTCATTCTGGTGACTCAGGGGATAACTACAACTAGGGTATCCAGAATAAGATTCGCAGTAGCAGTTGAATAGCCTTAGTAATGGCCTTTGTACTAGCAGAAGAGCTTTCCAACTAAGAGGGATTGAGACCTCTGGTTGGATATTCTGCCATAACAGACTTGGGTAAAGCCTCAGAAAGGTACCTTGTCTGGGAGACACCCTCTTACACCCCTTTGCCCCCTATGTCACACTCCACTCCTCAACCACCATCTCCTGCACCTGTTGGTCATATGCCTGAATATAGTAACAATCCTGCACAACCTCCCTCAGACATTGACATGTTAAAAACTCAAAACCTGCAGCTGTATAACATGTACAATCATCAAGAGCAGGCTCTAAAACAGCAGGCAGATCTCCTTGAATCTCTTCAATCCTTGCTTTCAGGAGTTTCACTTTCAAGGAAGCTCCCAAACATCTCCCCTCCTGATCCTTATGATGGTACTGCTGAAAAATCACAGTCCTTCCTCAATTCAGTAAACCTCTATATTGAGGGAAGGGCTGCAGAATTTACCACAGATGCCAGTAAAGTTCACTTTGCTGTCTCTTACATGAAGGAAGGGAAAGCCAAGACTTGGGTTGATAACCTGTTAGAAGGAGAAAAACCCCTCACTGCCATATTCCCCACATGGAAAAAGTTTGTCAGCTCCTTTAAAAAGGAGTTCAGTGACCCTTTGTCTGAAGAAACTGCAAAGAGGCTTCTGAAAAGTCTTAAACAGGGGAAACAGAGTGTTGCTGATTATATTACTTCTTTTGAGAAGTATGAAAAGAAGACTGGATATGATGATACAGTCTTAAAGGAGATATTTGAAGAAGGCCTGACTATGGCATTACAGAAAAGAGTTTATGAGCTACAGCAGATGCCAGAAACTCTATCAGAATGGAAGAAAGAAGCCAGGAAGCTAGATGAACAGAGACTTAGATGGGAGGCCAGGAAAACACACTTGGGGTCTCAGGAAAGAACAACTTTTGGGCCTTCTTCTCCAGTCTGTAAAACTCTTCATACCAGAGATTCTACTAGTGTTACCTTTGGAGGCAGTGGAGAAGCCATGGATATTGATGCTGCCAAAAGACAGGGGCTGTGCTTTACATGTGGACAGAAGGGGCACATCAGCAAATTCTGTCCCTCTAAGAAGCCTGCTCAAGCCAGACAGATTGATATGGCTAAAATGACACAGGAGCAGTTGGCTGCTCTAGTCAAGGAATGGAATGAATTGCATAGTCAGAAACAGGATGGGCTAGAAGTCCACACACACTTACCAGACATAAAGAATTCAACTGTAGATAGAATTAAACATACTTCTTGTAGGATTACAGATAAAAGTCTTAGTCCAACCTGTTCTCAAAACCTTCTCTCTTCTAAAGACACTTTTGAACATTTGAGTAGACACAATAGTAGTAGTAAAAGCAAAGTCTCTTCATTAGATACCAAGCCTAAACATGTGTGTGTGTGGAGAGCTGGGTGGATCCTGAAGAGATTGAAGGAAGAAAAGAGAGAAGAAGTCTCAATTGCATTGCTCAGATGCTGGGTTCATCCTAAAAGACAGATAGAAGCTTCTTGCCAGAATATCAAGAAACTGGTCAATCTTCCAGAAATGGAGGCTATTGGTATCCTGGATGAATACACTATGCCCAAAAGATATATCAGAGGAAGCCAAGGATATCAGCTAGATATGGATCTCACTATCACTACCTTGGACACAAACCAGACCACCTCTGTAAAAGCATTAGTGGACAGTGGCTGTACTGGATCTGCTATTGATGCTGGCTTTGTAAAAGAAAAAGGGATTAATACCAAGAAGCTTTCCACCCCTATTCCAGTTTATAATGCAGATGGCAGCCACAACTCTGGAGGACCTATCAGTGAATATGTGGAGCTAATAGTCAGAATCAAAGATCATGCAGAAAAACTCACACTGGCAGTCACAGACCTGGGGAAAAGCAAAATATTTATTGGGTATGAATGGTTGAAGCTACACAACCCATCTATTGATTGGAGAGATGGTACCATCATATTTGATAGATGCCCTAAGATCTGTGACTACACCCCCTCATTGGCTGGCATTGAGGATGATGATGACTATACCACATATGATCCAGAGGCCCAT
>QLOY01002216.1:0-18547 GCA_003313965.1 Megacollybia marginata
GTATGTATTTAAGGTTAACCTGGAAATAAAACACATATATTCAATCAGCTATGAACCAGTCTATAGACCAGTCTACTATATTGACCTGTATTCACAGTATTCAATAAATATTGACCAGCATTGACCAACATTGACTGGTACTGAATGGAATTCAAGTATATAGGTCTATTGAATAGAAGTCTATAATAGGCTGGATACTGGATACTGGCCTATAGCTATTGAGTATAAGCCTATAGAAAGTGAATGCATGCTCATAAGGGTGTATACATGCTAAGTATGGGTCTATTTTTAGTTTCATCGCCGGCTTTTCGTGAATAAAATGCAAATTATGCAATAACAAGAGCATGTCTAGCAAAATGGATAGTACCATCAGAACCACAATGAAATTCTGCACCTATCTATATAAAGAAGTCAAAAGTTCCCACGCTCAAGATTTGCTTAATATGGTCATGTATCATGCCCCACATACAAAAAATGGGTGGTTCTATCAATTGTATTGAAATTCTGTATCTATCCATATAAGGAAGTCAAAAGTTCGCACAGTCAAGGCTTGCCTAATGAGGTCATGTATCATGTCCCACATACAGCAAAATGAACAGTACCATCAGAACCACACTGAAATTCTGCACCTATCCATATAAGGAAGTCAAAAGTTCCCACACTCAAGGTTTGCCTAATGAGGTCATCTATCATACCCCACATACATCAAAATGAATGTTTCTATCAGAATCGTATTGAAATTCTCTACCTATCCATATAAGGAAGTCAAAAGTTCCCATGGTCAAGGCTTGCCTAATGAGGTCATGTATCATGCTCACATATAGCAAAATGATTGCTTCTATCAGAATTGTATTGAAATTCTGTACCTATCCATATAAGGTAAGACAGTAAAAAGTTCCCACAGTCAAAGCATTATCTAATTAGGTGACACATCATGTGAAATGAGTGCTATTACTGAAACACTGAAATTCTCTATCTATTCATATAAGATAGCAAAAAGTTCTCACGGTCAAGGCTATGGTCTATATTTGATCTTTTATTTTTATCTGATTTTTTATTATTTTATTCTACTTTCTTTTATTTTATCTGATTTTATCTGATTTTATCTGATTTTTTATCATTTTATTTAAGGGACTTTCTAAAAATAACCTGCCATGGCATGCCATGATGCCAGACATGTGCCGGGGCTGCCTTGAGCAATGGCAGAGTCAGGCAGCTGTGGCAAAAGGGCTAGGACAACGCCTGCCAAATTTATCAGCACTTCATGCAAAAGGGGTATAATATGTTATAAGTCATCTATACATAGATCCTACAGTATGGGGTGGAATACCAGTCTATAGGGATTGAATACTAGCCATTACAAGTTGAATGCAAGTCTATATAGGTTGAATACCACTTTATGCAAGTCTATGTAGACTAAATACTAGTCTGTATAGGTGTTTAGGGCTGGTCTAGACAAGTGTATAGGCATTGAATACAAGCCTATAGAATGTGAACATGGGTTTATTTTTATAGGCAATTTCATGTCCTATAAATGCCACAGTTGAAATCACAGCACTCAAAAATCCAGTTTCAGCAGATTCTACAATTAGCATAGTCACCTGTTTATATCTTGCCAAAAAGGCAATTCCATCTCCCGCCAACTATACAGTTGAAATTGCAGCCTAAAAAAACCTAGGTTTACAAATTTTCACTTTTTTGTACAACTGACCTTCCAGATATGGGCATGTTTATTTGCTCATTTCCCAGCCCATTTCAGCTTATCTCAGCAAACAAATTACATATTCTGAATCATCTACCTCATGGCTACTTATTTACAACTGATAAACAAAGACAAATAAGGTCATGTGATCTGTCAGTGATGACCAATAAAATTCTCATGGTCACACTGTCATTCCCACCATCTACATTATTTTTCCTGATTTTTTGTGATTTTTTCCGGTTTGTTTACATCTGTTTATAATTATTTATAACAATAATATGATTTTTCATATTTAGAACTGCCAGAAATGGCAAGGCTGCAGAAATGCTATGGTCATGTGCTACATTGCATCTCACAAATTTGAAGTCCTCCTTTAATGAAGGATTTAATGGAGTATAGGCCTTTTAAGCCTAACTAATCAAATTAGACCTGGTAACCAGGTCCCTGGGTAGGTCTAATTAGTAGCTGTTTGTGGGACACACAGGTGATGTCAATTTGTAAGAGAACGGAATTCTCAAAATATTTGTGAAGATAGTACTCAATGAAAGCTATCAATTCTGTGTAAGTCTGAAAAAATCTGAGGAGTTTGAAAATCCTTACCATGTTTGACTGTCTGCAACTGTAGGCTTATATTCAACTGCTATAGGCCAGTATACCCTTATACTCAACCTATCTTTCACTCTGCATACTTGGCCCCAGTCAATAATATATTGAATGCTAGTCAATAGATAGTGAATCTCAGTCAATCCCAGTCAATAGATAATGAATCTTAGTCAATAGGTATTCAATACAGTATCAGTCTATAGGTTTTGGATATATCTTGGTTTCAGGCCTAGGTCAACCTAGCTTTCACTCTGCATACTTGAATGGGTATTCCAACTTTATAGACCTCTGGCAGACCATCCAAGCCTTTGATGGCTTCAATATTCAATATTTGAGGTCTATCATATTGGTAGATTCACTGAGAATATTTATCAGCAGAAATGAAAAAGGGTGCCTAGGTCAATAGCATTCACTTCTACATATCTGAATGGGTGTTCTGACTTTATAGACTTCTGGCAGACCATCCAGGCTTTGAATGGCTTCACTAGTCTGGAATTAGGATCCAATATATTGGTAGATTTCCTGAGAATATTTATGAGTGGATCTATCAAGAAATGAAAAAGTGTGATCAACCTGTCTGGTAGATCTGATACCTGAGTAGTTGACCTGGGCATCCACTTTCACACTTTTTCATTTCTTGATGGATCTGCTGATAAATATTCTCAGTGAATCTACCAATATGATAGACCTCAAATCTTGAATATTGAAGCCATCAAAGGCTTGGATGGTCTGCCAGAGGTCTATAAAGTTGGAATACCCATTCAAGTATGCAGAGTGAAAGCTAGGTTGACCTAGGCCTGAAACCAAGATATATCCAAAACCTATAGACTGATACTGTATTGACTGAGATTCATTATCTATTGACTGGGATTGACTGAGATTCACTATCTATTGACTAGCATTCAATATATTATTGACTGGGGCCAAGTATGCAGAGTGAAAGATAGGTTGAGTATAAGGGTATACTGGCCTATAGCAGTTGAATATAAGCCTATGACAAGTGAATACATCCATATAAATGCCTCTTAAGGAGTTGTATGTGTCTATTTATATTTTCACCGCCGGCTTTTTTTTGAAAATAAAATGCAAATTCTGCAAGAACAAGAGCATGTATAGCAAAATGAATACCACCATTAGAACCACATTGAAATTCTGCATCTGTCCATATAAAGAAGTCAAAAGTTCCCACAGTCATAACTTGCCTAATCTGGGCATGCCAGATGCCCTATCTTTTATATTTGGTATTTTCTTTACTCTAGCTAAAAATAGCTTGATGTAATCAGATCATGTGATCTACCTAATTCTTATACATATACACTATATTTATATCAGTTACCAGCTCTCAAATGCATATATTTGAGCCTGTTCTACTATATATGGTAATATATATATAGCATTGCAGGCCTATTATTGTCCCATATCTAGTATTATATAGGCTGGTAGTGCCTTTTCTTCTTATGGTATATGATCATGTGACCTATGTATAGTGCCTATCAGGTAATATATATATATATATAGCATTGCAGGCCTATTATTGTCCTTAGTATTATATAGGCTTCTAGTGCCTTTTCTACTTATGGTATATGATCATGTGACCTATGCATAAGCATACTATATTGGGTAATATATATATAGCATCACAGGCCTATTATCGTCCTATACGTAGTACTGTATAGGGCTGGTAGTCTGTTCATTATATAATTTAAATACTCTTGCCATATCATGTTTACTGTACCATTTCAAGCAGTTCGGCAGCCACTGTGACCTGTGACACGCTATCCAAATTGGAGGGCCCGGCAGGTGGGACTCTGACCTGTGACCTGGCCAAATTTTCAGCAGCATATCCATTTGTTTGAGAGCCAAAAGGTGAAGGTGAATGGAAGGTGCAGAGGCCGTTGGTTAGTTGACAACAGAAGCAAAATGAAGCCTGTGTGACATGCCAATTCACCCGTGGCCTGCCCAACAAAAATAGACTCATCATCAGCTTTTGATGACAGTCTGAACATAAAGGAGACATGCATATACATCATCAGGAAAAACCCTTTTTAACCTGGATGCCTCAAGGTTGACCTGGATCAACCTATGTCAACCTTGGTCAGTCCCAGGTTTAAGTCTCAATTTTCAGGTCAGGCAGGTCAACCTAAGTCATGTCTAGGTTAGCCCAAGTCAACCCAGGTCAGCCCAGGTCATGTCTAGGTTAGTCCCAGATCAGCTCAGGTTGACTTAGGTTGACTCAAGTTTGCCAGGTTTGCCAGGTCAAAAAGGGTTTTTCCTGATGATTCACGCAGTCACTACTACTGTTTTCTGCAAAAACTGGACATATCAGGCCATGCCCTTAAAAAAAGGCTTTTCAAGCTGGTTATATCCACATTTTTCAAAAGCCTTTTTCGTGGTTATAACCACTCCCACTCAACATGCTTAATCAGCACCTTTTTAGTAGGAGCGGGACCCATACATATATGGCAGGTGGTTGGGTGCTCTATAAATATATAAATCACGGGGTTAGTAGGATCACAGGGTAGCAGGATAGCAGGGTAGCCATTGATATTCTGCTGCCCTGCCCTGCTGCCTCAGCTTCAATTAACATTATATATATATGTATTCCATAATTAGCCATTACTGCATTCATTTTATGGTAGCAATAGCTGGATTAGATTTTTTAATATGGATGTAGTACAAATACTAGCAAATAAATACAACATTGCCTCAGTAGCATTCCCAATATTAAGGCTTATATATTAGGTATACTAATGCTACATGTATGTATACAGAATACTAGTAATTATGCAAGAGCTAAATGGCTGTTGCAAGCGGGACCAATATTGCTGCATGCACAGCCACTTTGTGCCTGGTTGCATAGCCACCAGGTCTGACTTACAAAGGATAAGTGCCTGTGAGCGCCCGCTCTGCAGTTACTTTTGCTTGCTATCAATGCTTAGAGGGCACTCATTCAAGCAGAGAAAAAAGGTTTGGTTGGCTGACACAGATTTTCCTAGATTTTCTGGTTAACTTCCGAGCTTCTTTGGACTTCCAAAAACAGGTTTCCGTGCTACATAGAACCTCTAGAACTTGTGCAGGTGTTTATCCCTGCAACACTGTAAAGATCAAGAGAATGAAGCTGGACGCCAGCAGCAATGCGGAATACAAGGCCGCAGTGACACAGCCACTGTGCCTAATTCAAAAAAAGCAAGTGCTTCAGCACCAGCAGTAAGCTATAGTCTAAGATTCCAATTCTGAAGAGTCGGAACCACACACAGCCGATTGCAATGGGTTCGGCATGAGAGACATTGATGCACTATGGCATCATGCCATGCACAGCCGGTTGTACCGGTCCGACTGATGTGCACAGACCTCACCACGTGATAGCATTCAAAAGTCCTATTCTCAGCTAACAGTGTCTGAGGGTCATGAATTCAGTTCTCAGATACAATCTATATTGTTTCTGGTCAGGTTTTAGAACAAAGAATTGGTGGTCAAGTAGTTGACCTGTCCGGTACATGTTTGGTACATGTTTGATCAGGAAAAACCCTTTTTAACCTGGATGCCTCAAGGTTGACCTGGATCAACCTATGTCAACCTTGGTCAGTCCCAGGTTTAAGTCTCAATTTTCAGGTTAGCCAGGTCAACCTAAGTCATGTCTAGGTTAGCCCAAGTCAACCCAGGTCAGCCCAGGTCATGTCTAGGTTAGTCCCAGATCAGCTCAGGTTGACTTAGGTTGACTCAGGTTTACTTAAGTTTGCCAGGTTTGCCAGGTCAAAAAGGGTTTTTCCTGATGTTACAGAATGCCAAAAGACAGGTAATTCATGTACTGTCTATCTGTCTTAGCCGTGTCTGGAAATTGTTATGTAGAATCAATATATTATTCATTAGCTATAGTCTTGAAGCATCTCAAAGCATCTAGTCCCTGTAGATAGTCTGGACATGGGTTTTTTTCTAGTGAAAAAGGTGGGCACTAAACAAGCGCTAACAAGCAATCAGTTCATCACGCAGTTATCCATTCTCATTCTCTTACCACCATCGTCTTCAGTCTATTTGATGATCTGTAGCCAGGTAAGTGGTGAAATTCATCAGACATTTGCTCATACAAGTTTTTGGTAGTGTCCACTGTCCACAAATTGCCCAAATCTTCACTCAATGATTCTCCTCCCATGTCCCCTTGTCTTGAATTCGGTAAGTGTTTCTGCTACTAGAAATTTTTATTGACCACTTGTAAGTGATTTCAATACATTCCTGCGTTTGATGAACCATTTATGCTCTCCTGCCAGTACCCCATCAACAACCGCTGATTCCAGCCACCCTGATGATCCTAACCATTACACCCACCACTCAATCCTTCTTTATCTATTAATTCTCTGTGCTAGGCTGACTTCCACGTTACTACCATCACCACCATCATTTTTCTTGCCACCACAGCTTCCTACTGCTGCTAATCCATCATTTTGAGCTCAGTAAGCATTTATTCTGTCATTCGAATCCTTTATAATTAATCTAGATTCAATGTTGCCAGTGCACAAGCAATCACCACTGCACAGAAAGCGCCACATCACCATGCCACGTCACAAAAAACCAGCTGTCCCTTCCCCTTAAACTAATGCAAATCCCCCAACCAAATCAACACCATATCCCAGCATATCCCCACCAAACCAACGCCGAATTTCTGACTAAACCAACGCTGAATTTCCACCATGCCACGTCACCACCAGACCAATATTGAATCCCCCGCATCTAAACCAACACAAACCTAGACAGTTCCAATGTTGGTGTCATTTGTCCTCACAGCCAGCTAAAACTAACCACCTCGTCTATTGCCAGCCTCATCCCCCTACTGTCACATCCCCAAACCTAACGCTGCATTCCCAGAACCTAATGCCGCATTCCCAGAACCAACACCAACGCTGCATCCCCAGAACCCAATGCCACATCCATGAACCCAATGCCGCACCCATACCCCTACTGCCACATCCCTAAACCCAATGCTGCATCCCCAGAACCCAACACTGCATCAATGCATCCTCAGAACCCAATGCCACATCCATGAACCCAACGCCAGAGCTGTGCATATTAATTTGATTTGATTTTTGATGTATTTTTCGGGTATTTATCCGAATTTTTATTTTGAATCCAGCTACTACACATGTAATAGGTTCTGTAAAATACATTCTGTATATGTAACTGAAGATAAAAGCAATATACAGTAATTTATTGGCAATGCTAGTAGAGTAGGGCAGTGGATAATGCCCTACTGCCAACCTGCTGCCACCTGTTCTGTCGATGGTAAATACTGGTAAACAAAGGGCGGGCCTGCACCTACTCCTGCCCTGGATATTCTGGTTCTCGGAGCTTTTGAAGGCTCCATATAAGCAGGCTAGCTAAAAGGTATATGTGAGTGGTTATATCCAGTGGAAAAGCCTTATTTTACTCAAGTGGTTACAACTGCAAAAAAGCCTTTTTTAAAAAGTGGATATAACCAGTCTGGAAGGCTTTTTCCTATGGCAAAGGGTGGACATATATACTGTAGTGTGACACCTACCTGGACCGTCTGGCAAAACTCTATGTGACCTGTGACCCACTTGAAATTTCGGCAAACTATCTTGTGTGTGATGCGTGACCTGCCGAACTGCTCAAAATAGTACAGTATTTTGCTGTCCAGAATCTATGCAAAACCTCTCTGGAAAGTTGTCAGGGATCTATGCATAGATCCTACAGTACCAGCTGGGTTCATGCCTGTGCTCATTGCTTGGTAGGCAGCATTCGTTGGATTGAAGAACCCACTAGCTAGTACTCTGTTCATGGCAGCAGCAGTGTTCTCTTGTGGATGAACAAGAGGCATAGCTGGCTGAGTAACAAGTAGGCATAACAGTTCTTGAGACATCACAAATTATATTCCTGTTTTATGTACATAGCAGCGACAGTATACTTATATGTGACGGTATTGCTGGCATCACTGTGGAGTGGTGGAGCTCAGCTATGATCAACAACAATTTCTAGAATTATTGAGTTTGCTGTAATGGAAACCATACAAACAATAGAGAGTATACTAATAATAGAGACCATCAAAGATAGACCATGGCATATGCCCAGATTAGGCAGGTGCCCAGATTAGGCAGGCAGTGACTGTGGGAACTTTTGACTTCTTTATATGGACAGATACAGAATTTCAATGTGATTCTAATGGTAACATTCATTTTGCTATATGTGCTCTTGATACCCTAGATTAGGCAAGCCAGCCAGCTTAAAATAGATCCTAAGCATCATGGCAGAGGCACAGCAAATCTATTTTTGGTAAACAATAATAAAATCACTAATAATCAGAACCATTACAAAGATAGACCATGGCATATGCCCAGATCAGGCATGTTATGACCATGGAACTTTTGACTACCTTATATGGGCAGATGCAGAATTTTGATGTGGTTGATGCCTATTTAAAGCCATCAAAGGAACATGTCTAGATTAGGCAAGTTATGACTGTGGGAACTTTTAACTTCTTTATATGAACAGTGGTTCTAATGGTAGTATTCATTTTGCTATACATGCTCTTGTTCTTGCACAATTTGCATTTTATTTTCAAAAAGCTGGTGATAAAAATACATACGACTCCTTAATAGGCATATATACACCCTTCAAGGTATCCATTTACCTTCTATAGGCTTATATTCAATAGGTATACCCTATGGCAGTATTGAAAATGTCAATTGATGCCTAGCATTTGTTCACCTCTGGCAGACCATCCAAGCCTTTGATGGCTTCAATATTCTGGTCCACAATTTGCTGGAAATTTTTATCAGTGAATCTATCAAGAAATGAAAAAGTAGATGCCCAGCTAAAAGTTGTGTTATGCACCTAGGTTAACACAGCATTTGTTCCAACTTTGTAGACCATCCCTGCCTTTAATGCCTTCAATCTTGTGGGTTTCAGGTCCACCATATTGGTAGATTTGCTAGGAACATTTATCTCAAAAAACAAAAAAGTGATGTCCAACTTTTACTCACACTTTTTCATTTCTTGATAGATCTACTGATAAATTCTTGGTAAATCTACCAATATGGTGGACCTGAAATCCAGAATATTGAAGCCATCAAAGGCTTGAATGGTCTGCCAGAGGTAAACAAATGCTAGATTGACCTAGGCATCAATTGACATTTTCAATACTGCCATAGGGTATACTGACCCATAGCTATTGAATATAAGCCTATAGAAGGTAAATGGATACCTTTAAGGGTGTATATATGCCTATTAAGGAGTTGTATGTGTCTATTTTCTGACTTTTTGAAAATAAAATGCAAATTGTGCATGTATAGCAAAATGAATACTACATATTGAGATTCTGCATCTGTTCATATAAAGAAGTTAAAAGTTCCCACAGTCATAACTTGCCTAATCTAGACATGTTCTTTTGATAGGCATCACCATTGCAACCACATCAAAATTCTACATCTGATAGTCAAAAGTTCTATGGTTGTAACATGCCTAATCTGGGCATATGCCATGGTATCTTTGTGATGGTTCTGATTATTAGTGATTTTATTATTGTTTACCAAAAATAGATTTGCCATGCCTCTGCCATGATGCTTAGGATCTATTTTAAGCTGGCTGGCTTGCCTAATCTGGGGTATCAAGAGCACATATAGCAAAATGAATGTTACCATTAAATTCTATATAAAGAAGTCAAAAGTTCCCATGGTCACTGCCTGCCTAATCTGGGCATATGCCATGGTCTATCTTTAATCTGATTATTAGTGCTTTTTATGGATTTTATTATTGTTTTCTCAAAATAGATTTGCTATGCCCCTGCCATAATGTTTAGAATCTATTTTAAGGTGACTGGCTTGCCTTATTTGGGGTGTCAAGAGCATATATATGTTACCATTGAAATTCTGTGTCTGTCTATATAAAGAAGTCAAAAGTTCCCATGGTCACTGCTTGCATGTCCTTGATGGCTTCAAATGGGATATCACCATTTTAACTACAAAGTTCTGCATCTGTCCATAGAATAATCAAAAGTTCTCATGATCACTGCTTGCCTAATCTGGGCATATCTCCTTGATGGCTTCAAATGAGTATCACCATTGCAACCAGGTCAAAATTCTGTCTCTGTCCATATATGGAAGTCAAAAATTCCCACAGTCACTGCTTGCCTAATCTGGGCATATACCATTGTAAGCTGGCCAGCTTGTATAAAATAGCTTGCCATGTTCTTGCCATGATACTTGCCAGGGGCTGGTGTTATGGCTGCTGCTGAAATCTATTCAAATCGATACCAATAGGGTATGCAGACAAGCCTTGTGCAATCATACCCCTACTGCACGTGAGTCATCATGTGACCCATATCTGTACTTTGCCCTCGCCACTCGAATCAGCTCTTCTGGCCTCAAGTTCCATCAAAATTAGTGGTTAAATCATATACAACTGTATGACAAGCTTGAATACATTCTATTCTTATGATTTTTCACTCTCTCGAGGCCTTGACTGCCAAAACATCGCAGCAGCTGTCTCCCTGTCAAATGTCCTGGGTGCTTGACTTCTCACATCATTCTCTATCCAGGCATGCTCCTATCAGATGCAACAGAGGTCCCCCTTCCTTTTCAAATGCTGCCAACATCCGATGATCATTGAATTCAGCCTGGTAGCGTAAACTGTCAGCAAACTCTTCAAGTAGGTTTGCATAGTGAGTAATCTTGTCCTGAAACGACTGTCTCTGCTTGAGGAACTCTGTCTCCTCCCTATCATCGAGTGGCCTCGGGCCTCTGGATTCTTCCGCAGGTGTTGCCTGCACACTGGTAGGGTTGTTTACATCATCATCATCATCATCATTCGGAATGTCTGACAGAGTGACGCGAGGTACAGGAGGAGGGGGCTGGTCTAAAGGCACAAGAAGCTCATGTTTCCAGAGTGGCTGTGTGCGCTGACGGAAGACGACATGGAAAAACAGTGGGTGCACAGGGTGTACCGACTGAATGAGATGCTTACAGATCAAGAAGCAACTTTTTGCCATTGCTGGGCAGGTACAGACCCAGCGTAAAGGGTCTGGCCGGTAACGATCTTCATTCGCATCAAGTGTTGTTGATTTGGTGAAACAGCTCTTCTATTGCCTTTTAAACTCCTTTCTCCATGACGACTCGTCTCTAAAGCAGCTAATAGGGTTCAAAACCCATTCTATCCGTTTGTAGTATTCTGGTGCCAGCTTTGCAACAAGAATCCAGACAAGTAGATCCACATGTGGGTTGGAGAAGTGGTGAAGATATTTTTTGCCAGCTAAACACCATAAGTTAACAATTTTTCGGAATAAGGTATGCACTGTGATTCCAGTATCATGGTGGTCTTCAGAATTGACATTTCATCTGGATTGGCTGATCGTGCCCAAAGTTTCCATCGCTCTGAGCGAAGCCAATTCATCCATAGGTATGCCCAGAGCTCACATAAATCATGTTCAAAACAAAATTGATAGATGCACTGAACTGCCCATTGATAGATTGCAATCGGATGTGGAGCCGCATATCCAGGAATGAATGGATGTGCATTGTATGCATCACTGAGCATATCAACAACCTCCGTCCAGTATTCCCGTTGGCAGAAAACATGTCGTCCATCATCTTCATTCTCAGACTCTGATTGATCAGTCTCGTCATCATCAGAGTGAGAGTCCTCTGTCAGGGCTGCCTTGCAAGTTGAACTACGAGTTTGAGGACGTGGTTTTTTGGGAGGAAGTTTAATTGTTGTCTGACTGACCCATGGCTGCGCAGAGCCCATTGGCAGTTTGTTCTCCATATATCCATCTAAATCAGCACCTTCCAACTTACCCCCTTCATACTCATCTTTATCGGCCTTTCCAAATGGGACAAAGTCGATATCAATGAAGTTGCACACTTCATGGGCACGTTTTGAATTATAGGGTGTTGTGGTAAGCTTTCTTGACTTGATTCTTTTCCTGACTGCCTCGCTCATATGCCACCAGCAGAGCATGATTTTGGTGCTTGGCCATAGCTCCTTTACCATCTTAATTTCGGCCATGTCCTTGTCAACGTGGACAAATCAGGGGATAATTTGATATCTGTCTTTCAATATCTTACCCCATGCATAGAGTGCTCTTGTCCGCTTCCCTTGGCTAACTGCATCAGCTGTGGTCAGTAGGCAATAAGTGAGTGGAAACCCTGCTCCATCATATTCGCCCATGATTGAGTATAATTCCAGATTTAACGAGTTGGTGTTATCTAAATTGTAAATTGTTAGATGCAGATTATGCAAAAAAAAATTGATTACAGGTAGCATCCATTCCAATCTCAACGACTTTGTCCTTTAAACCCAACAGAACCCTTTTCAACGCAAAGCACAGTTGCTGGACACCTGGTTCCGGAATCACATCCTCAAATAGATCAATGTCGTCCACATATTTCTTGAGCAATAGCTGAGCCAAGGTTATCTGATCAGAATCGCGTTTCCAAAGACCCTCGCTTAATTTAGCCCACGCATTATAGACCTGTTGACGTGAGACATTCTTGAAGTGCCGCCGAACCTTGCTAACAAGCATATTAGGTGTAGCATCCTCAACATCATGACAGATCATTTCAAGACCTTCCACTGGCATTGTGACATCATGGTATATGCGATGGACAGTGTCATGCCGAAAATTAACTCGCACCAAGTCTTTGTCATCAGAAAATTGGCGGGAGGACACATTCAATACTCCATGACAATCATACCGCATCATACCAAGATTATCATGGTGTTTTGCACCCTCCTTTTTGCTGAGATGCTGTTTCTGTTTTGTATCAGCATCTTGACAGCACCAAAGATGACTTTTGTAGCCTCTAACAAGTTTTGGGTTTCAGTTTTTTCTTTTGATGGCATAGTGAGTTTTTTTGTGCAAATACTAGTAGGTTAGTCAGACTCACCTGAAACGATATCCTGTAACAGAATAGACTTCCTTGATGGCCATTTCAACACGATCTTTATGTGATGTTATCGAGTCCACAGGAACAAGATACTGGCCAATAAATCTAGCATTTGCATGCTTAGCCTGTTCACAAAGTGCTGTGAGGTTGTCAGTAAAAATAAGAATGTCATTGATGTACACAAGAACTTTTCCAGTATTGATTAGGTCTCATAAAAGATGGTTTAAAAAGTGGCAGGTGAATTGGTGAGTCTAAAGAACATCACTAATGGTTCAAATAACCTGCGATTGGTCAGGAATATTCATCTCCTTCTTTGATTCATACATTGTTGTATCCCCATCATACATCGAGCTTGGTGAAATATTTGGCACCTTTCAGTTTGTTTACAAGCTCTTGGATTAGGGAGAGGGGATATTGATCTTTGATGGTCAATGTTGTTAAGCTTTCGATAATCCTGTACTGGTCTTAGCCTTCTATCTTTTTTCTTGATGAAGAAGAATGGTGAGGCCATGGGGGATTTAGAGGGTTGAATTTGTCTGGTGCAAAAATGTTCTTTGAGGAATGTGTCGAGTTCTTTTTGTTTAAAGGGTATATTTTACATCCTGTTGGTTCTTTAATTATATTGTGTGGTCCCAAGGTCGATTGGGTGGTAGTGTATCAAATTCAGTCTTCTCAAAGATGCTCTGGGATAGGGTCTGTTTTTTTGTTTTTCTCTGCTAGTGCATTGGAGATAGACTAATGAGCTCGTGTTTCTTTGGATTTTGCGAGGTGGCTTTGGGTATCCTGTCTCTGTCTTCTACCTGTCTTTGTGTATCCACACACTGTAGGGCATCTAGCTCCAGTTGACTTCAGGGTTGTGAAAGTTCAATCATTCATGTCTGAGGAATACATTCAATCGTCCTAAGTTGGTGACTGTGAACTTTTGGACTTCAGAGTGCTTTCCTACAATTATCTTTATTTCCACATAGTGTGTGATCTGTCCGCTGTTGTTTTCAGTTCTGTCTGTATTGTATGTAGAGATTGGGTGTTCCTATTTGTGTAATGTTAGTTTCTTTTCTTCTGCAAGGTGTTGGCTGATACAACTGCTGGTGCAACCACTGTCAAGAAGTGCTTGAGTTTGATCCCTGATTCTTTTTTCTGGATTTTGAAGCTCGATTTATAAGTTTAGTTCTTGATCCATTTTTATGGTTCTGTAAAGACTATGCCGAATGCAAGCCCGAGATGTATAGACAGATGTGGCTTGTAGAAAACCCTTGATAAGAATACCAAGGTAAACCCTTTGGCTATGCCCTCTGCTGGATCGTGGGTTTAGGCGAAGGTATCGGCGAAGCCTCGGCGGAGTGAGGGCCGATACCTAGTTAGAGAGGAGTTAGAGAGAATAGAGTATTGAGTGTAATCCAAGTTGATTTCTAAACTGAAGTATACAACACTGGTGCTAGGCTTATATACTAGAGGCCATGCTATCTACTTTAGTCGATAATAAAGAAACATCGAAAGGGACTATTTATGAATGTTAAGTAATATGAATGTTAGTAAGAGTAATGAATGCAAGGATATAAACGGAACAAAGAATAGATATAAAGAGAACAAGGGCTTTTAAGGGCCGGTTGATTAGTCTAAGTGCACGGATGTAACAGGTTCTAAAAATGAATTGTTTGGGTTCATGGAGATCTTCTAGCCAGTCTAAAGCTTCATTGATGGGGATGTTCAATAGTGGTGTTCAAGGTAGCCACTTTTTGGCCACTTTTCAATTTACTTTGAATTTACTTTTCATCATTTTGGCAGTAAAATAGAGTAAAAGTGAACAAAAGAGGAATTGAAAAGTGGCAAAAAAGTGGAACCTTGAACCCCCCTAAGGCAATTTTACTGAAAAAGAGCAAAAAGGGTTGCTATTCCACCTTTCTCATGCTACTCGGCAAGCAACAGCAGATGACAGCATGCCATAATATCCAGCGCCTGCTGTCATTCCCATCACTCATGAACCTCCCTCAACATCATCAAGCAGTGAGCAGAGCCTTGACTGTCCCTCTATTATTAGTCAGCTTAGGTTTGTGCTGTTAAGAATGGACTGTATAGTATACTATAATAGATACTAAGTACGAAAAGTAAGGACTATTGTGGGGTGGGAACAGTGGTACTGACTGACACAGGCAGCAGACACTGCAGGAACAGTAGCAATGACCAACACAGGCTATTCTTCTTGTTAGGCAGCTTTGACCATTGCTGAGTTTCTTCAAGGACTCTTTTGCATCAGCAATGATCAAAACATTGCTTTTAAGCCATCTTGGTGCTGGCAACAGAATGCAGGAAGACAAGGATTTCTGTGTGCCTCCAAAACATAGCCATATTGCTTCAGGCAACAAGCAACAACACATGTGCCGCATGAGCTGTTTCTACTAAGACAGAATATGCTTAACAGAAATGGCACATTTGTTCTTTATACTATGACAGAATGTGCTTAATAGAAAGAATGCACAGGCTGTTTCTACCAAGACAGAACCTGCTTAACAGAAACAGTGCATGTGTTGTTCCTACTAAGACAGAAAGAATCTGCTTAACAGAAACAACACATGGGCTGTTTCTACCAAGACAGAATCTGCTTGATAGAAACAACACATGGGCTGTTAAAGTGAATGGTGTGCATCCCACTAAAAGTATAATAGACACTTCTTGGACTAACGAATTGAATTTGGGACAAATATTGTGACTTGCAAATATGTTGGCATAGTGCAGTGGCAAAATATCACTACATGCAAGACTTTGCCTGGTTCAATTCACACTATGACCATTGATCATTGCTCTCAAGTTTTGCTCTTCCTGCTGAATATGCTAGTATACATCTTCAAGTTATCCTATGCTATGGCATGTTCAGCAGGAAGAACAAAACAAGTGCAATTCTCTCTCAGCATGGGATAACTTGGAGTCATCATTGCCCTTGTTTTTTGCTCTTCCTGCTGAATACATCAGTATATGTCTTCAAGTTATCTTGTGCTGAGAGACAATGGAGTCTATGAATGCACAGTCATGCTGAATAGAACCTAAAGTTGAGTTTGAAAAAAGAATGAAACTGATGGGACACGTTTATGAATTGAATTTGGGACAAATGTTGTGACTTGAAAACATGTTGGCATAGTGCAATGGCAAACATTACTACATGCAAGACTTTGCCTGGTTCGATTCCCGCTATGACCATTCATCATTGAGATTGAGTTTTGCTCTTCCTGCTAAATATGCCAGTATACATCTTCAAGTTATCCGGCACTGAGAGACGACAGAGTCTGCAAATGCACAGTGAATAGAACACTAAAGTTGAATCTGAAAAATAAGGAAACTGTTTACAAATTGAATGGGACAAATGATTTCACTTGAATATATCATGGCAAATGTTACTACATGCAAGACTTTGCCTGGTTCAATTCCTGCTATGACCATCAACTAGCTTTGGAAATGTTTTTATTTGTAACCCTAGTGCTGGTGTTCACAAAAGCTCCTGCCAAAGATGCTATACATTTCATAGGTCAAATCCATATTGAAGGAAGCCAGTTAAATGTGTTATATTGGGATATGTTAGCTAGCTACTGTTCTATAACATTATTCTTCTTGAATTGACTAGTTAGTGTTTTCTATCCTCATCTAGGATTCCTATGGTCCCACATCTTGTTGCCCATTCAGTCTCTCTCACCTCCAAGATGATGAGCATATCCGTATCAACCCAAAATGTGTATGTACATTATATATTGTTTGTTCAGAAACTGGTTGAGACAGCTGTGATAAAACACACCTTGATTTTGTCTCTACACCAGTTCATTCCCATAAAGTTGCAGGAGGGAGAGATGATTTCTATACTGTGTGAAGAAAAAGAAGAACACAGATGGAACAAATTACCTGAAAGAGCAAGTGAGAGTGAGTAACAGCAACTGAGCCACACATAGAATGAGGAAATGTCAATGCTTGCACCTTTTGCTGATTCTGTGTTCCATGTCAGTCATCAGGTGATGGCGAAGACCTGTTCAGCATTAGCAAATGTATTACTGCCCACCAAATAGTCCTTTTTTCCTCCCTTGGTCACATTTGACGGCCAAAAGGAAACACTTAACAATGACAATCTGGTCTATCTACTTTTGTCTACAGCAAAAAATCAATCCAACTGTGGGACTTTGTTGAGTGAAAAGTGATCCAACTGGAATCAATACATACTGAAACCAACTTCTCCAGTGATAGAAGTACCAACTGGCTGCTCCCAATCCCATATGACCAGAACTGTAATCTCCCATCTATGTATCGATATGCAGTGGTGATGAGGCTGCCATCCAGATGGTAAGCATGTACTGTCAGATGTGGTTACAGAAAGTCAGGACTGGTATGGAAGTTGTTACTAGAACGCATTCCATTGTCATGCCAAATTACAAAAGAAAACACTCACAAGAAAACAACCTTCTCAATCCCCATTAACCCCCAGCTATCCATTGATGCCACAATCAGCTCTAAAAGCAATCTCACGAGGGGCTTTAGCCACTTTCCCCCATGAGCCATGGGCATAACCCATTTATTAGTACCCACTGCAGTAGGATTGGCCAATAGTTGGCCAACGGCCCACAACTATAGGGTTATAATACTACTAATACTACTATTAAGTCTAATTTAGTACTAAAATGACCTGCACCACCTCTCCTTAGTATTTTTACTACTAGTACTACAGCCATGGGACATGGCAAATAGTATTAGTACTAAACGACCTGGTTCACCTCTGGTTAGTAGTATTTTACTACTAGTATTACTGCCATTGAGTACTGGTACTATTTATTGGTTGAGAAACAAACACCTACCTACCTGCTCGTGAATTCAGGCTACATTGGATACTAGGTGCTACAATTACAAACAACAAAACAGACGACACGGCACATTGAAACAGAAGCTTATCTATCCATCTATCATACAAGCACAACCGCTACTCAAGCATGCCTAGGACCAAGGCCAACAGGGACACCAATTGGAGAATACTGATTAGCTGGAGGACGAACGACAGGCGGAGTGGGAGGAACTTGGCGGAGGATGTCCAATATGATGTTTTTTATTTTCTGGAAGCCGGCGGGGCTCAGTATGTCAGTTTCCCACTCCCCCTCGAGATATGTGATCTGCTCCTCATTGAAAGGTTGCTTTTCTGGAGTGACTCAGATTCGCCCATCCATGACCTTGCCTTCATAGCAGCGTATGTAAGGCCCAAAGGCACTGATGGCATGAATCATAGGAATCTTGGCATATGCTGTAGGAGGCAGCTGCCTGTAGCGATGAAAAGGAACCTCACGGTGTGAGGCGGGCTGACTGCGCTGGAAATGGAAGTGCTCGAAAT
>QLOY01002220.1:0-22332 GCA_003313965.1 Megacollybia marginata
AAACCCTTTGGCTATGCCCTCTGCTGGATCGTGGGTTTAGGCAAAGGTATCGGCAAAGCCTCGGCGGAGCAAGGGCCGATACCTAGTTAGAGAGGAGTTAGAGAGAATAGAGTATTGAGTGTAATCCAAGTTGATTTCTAAACTGAAGTATACAACACTGGTGCTAGGCTTATATACTAGAGGCCGTGCTATCTACTTTAGTCGATAATAAAGAAACATCGAAAGGGACTATTTATGAATGTTAAGTAATATGAATGTTAGTAAGAGTAATGAATGCAAGGATATAAACGGAACAAAGAATAGATATAATGAGAACAAGGGCTTTTAAGGGCTGGTTGATTAGTCTAAGTGCACGGATGTAACAGGAACACTGCCTTCCATTCATCTCCTTCTTTGATTCGTACGTTATTGTATCCCCATCGTACGTCGAGCTTTGTGAAGTATTTGGCGCCTTTCAGTTTGTTTACTAGCTCTTGGATGAGGGGGAGAGGATATCGGTTCTTGATGGTCATGTCATTGAGTTTCCGATAATCCTGTACTGGCCTCAGTCTTCCGTCCTTTTTCTTGATAAAGAAGAAAGGCGAAGCCATCGGAGATTTAGAGGGTTGAATATGTCTGGTGCGCAAGTGTTCTTCAAGGAACGCATTGAGTTCTTTTTGTTCATCCAGGTTGAGGGGATACACTTTGCATCCTGTTGGTTCTGATCCTGGCTTTAACTCTATGGCGTGATCCCAGGGTCGATTTGGTGGTAGGGTATCAAATTCGGTTTTTTCGAAGACTTCTTCGAACCCTTTGTATTGTTCTGGTATCGGATCTGTCTTTTTGTTTTTCTCGAACTCCTCTGCTAGTGCATTGGCGATGGACTGATGAGCTCGTATAAAGGCCTTGTTCCTTCGAACATTGCGAGGTGGCTTTGGGTATTTCATCCAGACCCTATCTCCCTCTTCGACGTCTTCCGGTTCCGGTTCCGTGTATCCGCATGCTGAAGGGCATCTGGTAAAGTGCAATATTCCAGTGGTCCAGTCGACTTCTGGATTGTGGAAGCTCAACCATTCGTGTCCTAGGAACACATCTGATCGTCCTAGATTGGTGACTGCGAACTTGCGGATTTCGGGGTGTCCTTCTACGATCATTTTCATTTCTGCATAGTGTGTGATTTTTCCATTGTTGTTTTCTGTGCTGTCTGTGTTATATGCTGAAATTGGGTGTTCCCATTTGTGTAGGGACAATCCCTTTTCTTTTGCAAACCGTTGACTGATGCAGCTGCCCGTGCAGCCACTATCAAGAAGCGCTTGTGTTTGGTATTTGGTTCCCTTTTCTAGATCCTGGAGTTCTATTTGAATATTCAACTCCCGATCCGTCTTTATGGTTCTGAAGACGAATCGTTTTGGTTCGTGGAGGTCTTCTAACCAGTCTAGGGCTTCATTGGTTGGAATGGTTAGCAATTGTTTAACGAGGTGTTGGTTTACTTCTCGTTGTTTTTGATCATGTACCCATTGCTTTAGTGTTCCTATTCCTGCTTCAGCGGCTAGGTCTCGTAGTCGTGATAGAACCCATAATGAAGAGAAAGGTTTTGGCTTCTTTTGTTCTGGTGGTTGTTCCTGGAAGTGACCCGAAGAAGGAAGGTTGGGTTCTTTGTCTTCGACTTCTTCGATCGTTGTCTTCCATTTATTTTCTGTTTTGACGCTGGACTCTTTTGTGTGTGAAAAAGATGTATTCCTATTGTACAATGCCTTGGGGCATGTCTGACAAGAAATGTGTGCATAAGAGTCCTGAACTGGGGATGGCAAAGTTGCATCTGCTTCGCTCCCATCTAAAAACCCGCAGCTTTCTTTAGCTGCTCCTTCTGTTCGTCTGTGATCCCTGTAAAGTCGATGATTTCCAACGTGCACATAGTGAAAGGTCGTTTGGGTGGAGGTTTGAGATGACAGTACCGACCAGGGTGTTTGTTGTGGCAATCCGGACACTCTCCTCTGCAGTCTCAAGAAAGGTGATGTCCCATCTTTTTGCAGTGTCGACATTCGAGCAATCACTTGGTTCGTGCCGTGTCGATATCCATGGGTTGTCCTTGTCCTCCATATGTCTGGGCCGGTGTGTATTGTTCTGAAGCGGTATGAGTGGATTGTTGTGGCGGGACGTGTTGTTGGGGTGGTATGGGTTTTCCAGTATGAAAGGCGCTGAATCTGGATTTCTCTTCTTCAAGCGCCATTTCTATGTTGTACAACCTTTGTTTTACCCCTTCGTATCTGTTTGGAATGGGTATGCCTCCTCTGTATAATTCCGTGGTGATTTCGCGTCGCACTTGGTTTTTCAGGAGGTCGATGAGAACGTTGTCCAGTTGTCGATATCCCACTGTGGCAGCTTTAAGCTCAAACCTAGTAAAGTACTCCGTTAAGGAGTCCTTCCCTTGTCTGAGTTGTCGTAGTTCATTAGCCGCATTGATTTTTAGATTGGGATCTTCGAAAGCTTTTCTCAGTTCTCTGATGAACTTGTCGTAGTCGTTGGTATTGAGGGCTCCGAGGTAAAAGTTGTCCTCTTTCCAGTTTCGGAGCCAATCTGAGGCAACACATGCCGATCCATCTTCGGTGCCTAGGTACGAGATGACAAACCAGATTTTCTGTTCATCGTCTCTGAACTCGCTGGCGTACGCCATGAGGTAGGTTTCGACTGCTAGAATGAATCCTTCCCATTTCGTTTTATCACCCGTGAACCTAGGTGGTTTGGTGATTTTGATTTTTGAGTTGATATTAGACGTAGTTGTGGTAGTGGCGGCAGCGACTGGGGTGACGGTGAGTGTTGAGTCTTTTGGGACTCCGTCAGGATCTATGATCACCGTGCTTTTCCTGTCAGGTGTTCTGACTAGGATGGTGCCCATGTATCCTGTTGTTGATTCGAATATTTTTATCATCTCCCCTACCAACGAGTGGTTTCTTACGTCCTTGTGAATTTCGTATGTGGCCGGATTGAGGGAATTTCCGAGGATGCAGACGAAGTGAGTCATTTCTAGTCACCGGGACACATATAATGTCAGTTCTCGTATGATGCGCGCGCCTGGTGGGTCTTTGGGAAAATAGTATGGCGGTTGTGTGGTATTTAACGTTTGACTGGAAGTTGTTGTTGAGGCCGGCACTGTTGCAGAGGCTTGACTGGGGGCTGCTGTAGAGGTTGATGCTTCTGGCATGCTGATGTCTTGGTCCGTCATGTTCTAAATTGAACTTTTAGGGCTGATTTGGTCGGTGTTAGTGTTCTGTTGCGGAGTGGAGATGGGGGTTTCTTCGAGTTCCCTTTTTGGTAGTTCTCGAAGCGAAGGTCGTGGTGTTTCTGGTTCTGGTGATTTGGGCGGAGTGAAGAAGCTTTCTTCGAATGGTACTGGAATGTTTTCAGGGTCGTCAGCGAAGGTGTCAAGAAACTGGTATTCTTCTACTGCTTCTTCAAGAAAGTCGGTTGTAATGATGATATCTCTGGGCTCGAAAGTTTTTCTGTCCGAATGGTATTGAATTTCTGGAATGTATCCGACGTATATGTTTCGATATACGTGGTACGACCCGTCAGGTTGTGCGTGAGTTACAAAGTGGTTTGGTCCGTATATGTTATTGACGTATCGTGTCAAATCAATTGGAGCTGACACTGGCGTTCCTCGTCTCGTTAGACAGAGTGGTGTGGATGTGTTGAGTGTAGACGTGGCTGCGATCGTGTTGTCTGATAGTGTCGTATATGGCCCTGAGGGTTTCTTCAACTGTGACTGGGTCTCTTTCTTCAATTAGTTCCTGTTGTAGGATGAAGCCGAAGAAATCTCTTTCGTTGTCGGTTAGAATGTCTAATGACCACAGTAAATCGGCTGAGTGAATATAGTGCGCTTCCTTTTCAAGGGCTGCTCTGAGGACACCCCAAATTTTCAAATAATCTGTATTGGGCACGCTAAAACGTTGGCAAGTGGTTATAAACCAGTCTTCCAACCGTGCTTGTGCCAAGCCTGCTATTCTCATCTGAGTCTGAGAGAGCGCCGGGGCGTCTCCTCATCTGATTGTCGTTTGCGTTTGTTGCACCGTGCTGGTGTCTTCCTGGTGCTGTGCTGAAATGTTTCTAACTCCACTGCGAGGAGTTTGCCTTCTTCTGACTGATATGGTTCTGACCACGCTGCGGTGTCGAACCCAAAGCTTATGTCCGTATTGATTCCTTTGTCTGTCTTGTTGCTGTCTGTGCTGATCCTGGTATCTTCGTAAAGATGTCCCCACCCTCCTTGGTTGATGTTGTCGAACCGTTTTTTAAGACTTATAAAAGTCGCTAGAGGAATGTGAGTGGTGTAGTCTACCGGGTTAGTGTTGGTGCTGCTATCGACGTATTCTTTGACTTCTGGTTCAGTCTCAGTGGCGACGCTATTGTACGTCTTTCTTCGACTAATCCAGTCCTGTGTGAAGAGATGAGTGTAGTAGATTCTACTGATGTTTCCGGGCGTGTAATTGAACAGAGCAGAGAATCTGTTTATGATGTCGTTGATTCTTTGGTGGATGGCAATGTATGGTGTAAAATTAAAGTCGAGTTGTGCTTGGTGGTGTCGTCGGAGTATACGGTTGTTTTGGGCTTTTCGTTGCTGTTCAGCTTCCGCATGTGCCACTTAAAGCCGTCAGCAATTCAAGATTGATTAGTTTTGTCTGCTCACTGTCGTTTGTCTTATTGGGGACTTCCCGTTAGCCAACGGTACTACCAAGTAAGACGATGAGAGTTTACAGGCGGGTTGCTCCGATGTGACGGTTCTGACGTACGCATAGGCATCGGTTGATGTGACGGCGTCGTTCGAGACAATGCCAAAGAACTCAGAGGAGAGAGTAGATGATGAGGATGAGGTAGAGGCTGAGGATGATCTGAGCGATTTTGGTGATTGTTAGAGGTTCGTGTGCGAGAAGTTGTTCGGTCGTGGTTGCGACCTTGGCGAGTGGAGTGATAAGAGTTAGTTTTGGTATTTTGTAAGGCGACGAGCAAAATGAGAGCTTATCAGGCCACTCAAAGACTCGGAGAAACTTATAATACCAAAACTAAAGAATACAGCAGATAGCTAAGGGCTTAAATACTAAATGGCCATCTGGTTGATGAGTAAGCGTAGGTGAAGTAAAGAGATAACAAGGGAAAAAGATAAGCTATCTGTGTCGATAAGCTATCAGAAGTTAATTTAAAAGATAGTGGATAAGGGAAATGAAAGATAGCGTGATATGAAAGTGAAATGAAATAGGGTTCTGATAAGACACGCGGGATAAGGCGTGTGATTCGGGAAATTTGTAACAGGTGTTGTCCGTGTTCGCTCGGTAGATGAGTTGTGGATACTGGAGTTCAATGTGGTAGTTTGCCATAAAGCTGTCAAACATGGCAGTATTGGTCAAGGCCTTGGCTGTCGTTTGCCAGTCCTGCATAAAGAAACAGTATGCATTAGCTTCCCAAATGGTTCAGCTGCTGACAAATGCAGTTGTCCCACTTTCATCCTTGCTTTGGTGGATAAAGTAGTTGTCGAAGGTGGATTGTATTGTAGGGTCATAGGAGCTGATCCCCAGAATCACTAATTCAAAAGCATAGATCGGCTGGATTTGTTTGAAAGGAGTGGTGACTGTGATTGGGTGTGGTGATAGAGAGGGAATGGTGAGGGGAGAAGATTGTCACAGACGAGAAGCATCTTCACGATTCTGTAAGATAACACCAGCAGAGTTACCATCATAGGCCAGCAGGAGTTGGCAACGTATCCGAGGCATTCGAGTTGCAAAGAAAGTGTTTGCTTGAACTCGGTCTTTGCCTCTGGATTAAGTCCAGACAGACCATGGATCGCTACCCACGTAGATTTGTCTCGACCCGCCTTTTGGGGGGACCATTCTACTGACCATTGAGAATTGAGAGTAGAGAGGACGTCAATCCATTTCTCGAGAAGGTCAGGTCTCGGATTGGTGCTGGCAGCTGCCACGTCAGCACCTATTCTGACATAGCAGAAAGTGTTGCGTTCGGCTCATGCCCCCACGTTACTGACAAGTATCTTGAATAGTTCGAGATCTCGAATACGCAGGGTATGTTTGGTGGTTGAAACAGTTGCTTCTTCTATGGTTTTTCGAACGACCTCTGCCACTGTAAGACCAGTATGTGGTGTAACACCGCAAACAATTAGTTCACAGCCCACAGCTACAACAGAACCTTGGTAAAACGTCTCCATAGACACTGTCAGTGAAGGAGGACGATAATCTTGGGGTTGGGGAGGGGTAAAGGGAGGTAAGACTGGTGGCGGCATTCGGGTGCTTTGGGTAGAAGATCGCAGGGAAATTGAAATATACTGAGGGAAATTGTTTTAAAAGCTTTTCTAATGGGTTAAGAGAGTGAAATTCATGCTAGGGAGCGCAGAATGCAGTGGAGGCGGTATTGGGCATGATTGTGATGGTTGTTGTTGTTGTTGTTGTTGTTATTGTTCATATGGGTATCTCTCAACACTCCCCCAGACACATATGGGCGGAGTTACATCATTTGAAGAGTTTCCAGGTGGCGTTGGAATGTTTCTTTGGGCAGTGGTTTCGTGAATATATCCACAGGGCTATCAGCTCCTCAGATCAGCTGTACTTCAACTTTGCCTTCATTGCAGAGCTCTTGAAGGTAATGGTGGTGGATATCAATGTGTTTGATCTTGTGGTGATCTTTAGTAGTCTTGGTAAGGTGTACTGACCCTAAATTATCACCCCTCAAGATTGCCGGTTCTGCTTGTTCAAAACTGATCTCTCCACACCACAAGTACATCCATCTCGATTGTTGTGACACTCTGGATAATGCAATGTATTCTGCTTCCATCATGGATAAAGCAACAGTTGCTCACTGTTTTGAGCTCCAAGAGACAGGAGAACCCAACTGAGTAGGTGTAGAAGTGCTTGCCAATGTAGTATGCCTGGGTTCTTCTGAAAATGTGACAGGTTCTTTACCGTGTTTGAAATATCGTACTGTGTTCTGACTTGGGCATACATTGCCTTTTCGAGTAGGTTAGCATATGGTTTATCCTTCATTGCATCAACCTCGAACTCAGTACTCAGGCACATGTCTGCAGTAAGCTCTTGGCTGACAGGTTCAGGGGTATTTCGAGGTGTGATGTCCTGGAGATTGTAGTCGTTGAGGAAAGATTGGATGTATGTCTCTTGGGAAAACAAGATAGAACCTGTGGATTCATCCCATACCACTTGAATTTCCAACAGCTTGTTAATCTCCCCCAAGTCTTTGATCTCATAACACCTTTCAATTTCCCCTTTTGCTTCTTTGGCAATCTCAGTGGTAGAAGAAGCACCGAAAACGTCATCAGTGTAAGTGTTTGTGATAGTGAATTCACTGTTCTACCCCCATTTCGTTCTGACACAGGGATCTGCCTTGGAGGTATAATAACCAATGCTGTCAAAACCCTTGTTCAATTCCTTCCACCATTTGTTGGCTCCCTGTTGTGTACCATAGAGTGCTTTGAGTAGCCGGCATACCCAATGTTCTTTCCCTGGCTCCTCATGGCCTGGTGGTTGCTGCATATAGACTTCCTCACTGATCTTGGCATTGAGGTAAGCGGAGGTAAAGTCAATTTGCCATGGTGTCAAACTGTAAGCAGCCACAAAAGCCACTGTCATTCAAATCAACTCCAACCTTGCAACCGCTGCCCATGTTTCGTTGAAATCTTCCCCCTCGATCATTGTGAATGTACAATAAACCGCGCCTTGTCTTTGTACCACTGTCCGTCTCCAGTGGTTTTCACAGCATAAGTGAACTGACTTCCCACGACATTCTTATCATCTGGAGGAGGCACGAGTTACCAGGTATTCCGCTCTTTCAGCATGTGCAACTCTGCCAGTTCTGCCTCCACCCAACGATCCTTGTCAAGTTTGTAGGCCTCCTTTTGGTTCTTGGGTGCCTATAGCCTGTTGTCATTGCATTAACCATTACATCTAGGTCTTTGTTCAACTGGATAAAGTCGTCTGCAGTTGGCGAGCACGCAGCGAAAGCTGCATGGACCTTTTCGGTTGGTTTTGATATGCATTTTTCATGAGTTGGTTTCCAGTATGCACTGACAGCTGGCAGTTCAGGTATACGAGGTCTCTTGTCCTCAACAGTCATGGGTGGAGTACTGTTAGCAGGTGTGGTTACAGGCAAAGTGATAGGGGCCTTGTCTTGTGTAGCTGGAGGAGTAGCTGGGACCGTCATTGCTGGTACTCCCTTTGCAGGTATGTTGTGATTGTTGTCATCACTTTCATCCTTGTCTGTATGAACGGTTCTGTGCACAGGTCCCTCAATGAACTCTATATCTTTTGACTTCATGATTTGTCTATCACTGAGCACCTATTGCCATAGTAAAAAGCCTTCCCAGCTGGTTATAACCAGTTTTTGAAAAAGCCTTTATAGTGGTTGTAACCACCACCACCCAAATGCTCCTACTACTACATATATACTGGTCCTTACATGGACCCTATATAGGCAGCAGGTGGGAATATCAACACGCCTTTATTAACTATTGTTTGCCAATCAACAAACCATATTTATTTATATAATTCAATTTATACATTAGATAAATTCAAATAAAATAATGTAGGGCATACAACCCAAATTAATTTATGTCTGGATAAGCACGAGCACCTGCATAGACATGCCAATGCTGCACCATGGACAAATTGGGAGATTTGGTTCGATTTTACAAGGCATGCGGTGCTGGTTTAGAGGGGCATTCAGCGTTGGGAGATTTGGGTTTGGTTTGATGGCAGTAGGTTTGGGTGTGGCTATGGGGACACAGCGGTAGGTTGTGGATTTGGGGATGGTGGTTAAATGGGTGTCGTTGGGGTGGAGTTGGACGATATTGCATTCGGGCTGGCTAATGGTGGGTTTGTCATCATTGGTGATTGACGGGAGCAGTGGGTTTTGTGGATACAGTGGTGGGTTTTTGGGATGGATGTGACCGTGCAGTGTGCATCAGTATAGTGGTGGGTTTGAAAATCAATGCTTACCTTTGGGTGCTGGTTTAGCAGGAGAATTCAGCACTTGGGTTTATGAACAATTATGGGGATGGGTGGTGTATCTGGGGAACAGAGTGACGGTGCACTTGGGAATGTGGTAGTAGATCCAAGGACATGCTGGTGGATTTGGGGAATAGTCGGCAGTGGTTTTGATGGCGGTTTTTGGATGTGGCGCTGGTTTGGTGAAAATGTCAATAAAAGGCTTAAAGTATGGTACAAAGGCTTACTGAGTTCAAAAAGAGGGAACTGAGAGGATGGGTGGGCATATACAGCATGTTTATCATTGTGGCAGCAGTGATGGGGCAGTGACATGGTGTCGCTGGATTCATAGGGGATATGGCAGTGGTCTTGCAGCTGGTTCAGGTCTTGTTGGTGTGGTTGCATTCGGCTCGACGCATTGGTCGTCAGAGTGTTTGGCACCAAACAAGCATGCATAGTTTTCACTAGAAAAAACTCCGTTGAACAGTAACAACGAAGGCTATAAATGAGTAGTAAGTGATAAATTATTAAATACTGACCATGTTACAGGTTTCAACAGAGAGGTCGGGGGAATAAGGCAGAGGCAATGGTGGGTGAAGGATAAGGAGGAATGGCACATTGGTAAAACATGAGTCAATACTAATATTTCATTGACCAAAAATTAGCATCTCATTTAAACAGTTTAATTAGTTATATACATACCATAGAGCAGTTTGGTCTGATTAGAAGTTGCTTATCAGTTTTAAAGGACATTGAAAAGGCGGTCAGAGACTTACTTCGGTGCCTGAGTGGCTGGCTCCACTCGGCATTGACAATGCTGGTTCCACAGGCTTTCAGGGAAAGCACATTTGAGTTAAGTAAAACCCTCGGCATTGACCATGCTGTACTGGCTCGAAATCACAGCCTGGGCCATCAGCCAAGTGTCTCGGCTCCACTCAGCATTGCAAAGAAAGCTCATTTGAGTTGAGTTACACTCAGTATTGCTGGCTCAAAATTACTGTAAGTACAAGCTGAATTAGTTATATACTGTTAGTAATACTATATCAGCTAGATCACTGATAAAGTACAATACCATGTGATGTTGATTTGGTCACAGCTGCATCCGAGTGGTGTGGATTGAATCCAACTATTGTTGCTCGAGTTATGTTCTAAAACATATATAAACTGAATGTATCCATTCTATATGAACAGCTCAATGCTTGTGATTCCATGCCTGTGATTCCAGGAGGTGGGAACCTATGCCAGGATTCTATGATGTCTCATGCATTGTTTACCAGTATTTATTGATGCATCTAAATGCTGGAATTTAATCCAGCAATCCCAACACAATTTGAGCAGTTTGTTGACTAGCAAATACTAGTAAACAAAGGCACCTTACATCCATTGTCAAAAACAGCATCCAGCCATTTTGTGGATTAAATATTACAATTTGCCTGCCTAAAGTTAGCTATAATATAGTTGGTGCCATTTACAAATGCTTTCCAATATAGTGCAATAATTGCAGCAACAATGGGCTGCAGTGTATATATAGTATTTGAGTCATGTGCCAGCCACCACAGAATATTTATAGAGCACCTGACAACCTGCCATATATGTAAGAGCCCACCCCTACTAAAAGGGGTGCTTATTAAGAGTGTTGAGGCATAGTGGTTATAACCACTGGAAAGGCTTTTGTTATAACCAGTCAGAAAAGCCTAAAACTTAGGGCATGGCCTGCACCAAGCAGGATACAATATCCTCCATGTCCACCATGGGATGGGAGATAGCCAATGAATATGCCCTCGACGGTACAAGCATTGAGCTTGCTCCCACCATTAACTTGTTGATGGTTTGCATCTGTTGGAATGCATACATGCACTTTTGCATCCAAATGTTCAAAGGTACGATACATCTATTTGTTGTTTTGTCTAACCCTCTAACAGGATTTTGCCAGGGATTGCTTTAGATGGTATCAAGTTTTGTGTATGAACGGAATAGGCTACAGCCTCCACCCACAGATTCTTTGGGAGTCCAGTGTCTATCAGTAGGGCTCAAGCATCGGTGGTGGTGGTGCATATACCATGCTCTGCTATCCCATTCATCTCTGATGAGTGTGGTGTTGTAGATTCAACTTGCATACCATGTTCTGCACAGTACTCGATCCATTCCATTGGTGTGGCAAACTCGCCATCGAATCGCACTTGTTTAATTCACCTCCCTGTCTGTGTTGAAAGGGAACCTAACCATGCGATGATGGAAAAGGCAAGCCAGAGGAAATGAGACTACCTAAGCGAAGGAGGCGAGGTAACTAAACCACAACCCAACACTCAAAGTAGTACTTCTCCTAAGTACCGCCCTGACACTTCTTCTAAGTAACAGAGATGTTTATCCCCTTGTAAGTATGTGAGTGGTATAACTAAACGAGAACGATTAGAAAGTCACTGTTTTAAGGTAGACTCCAATCAAATGGGCTTCAGATTTGACTTGAACAAACTGAGCATTCTACGAGAGACTGTCAGATGAGTCCTAAGTGTTGTGGGTGAGACTTTAACTTAGAAGATCTCAAAGATCACTGCGCGAGACAATGAAGGAGGGTGTTTGTTAGAATGAGTGGAGACTTCATTAAGAAGTGCTCAGGTGCTGGAGTGTGAGACTGCGGGCTTGGGTGCTGCTGTAGTTAAACAGCAGACTTAAGTGCTCTTAGGAGAATGACTCCTTAGGGCAGGTGGTGGTGAGTGTAGAGGAACTGTTCTGGCTATTAAGCAGTACTAAGCTCAACAGCAATGAGTGCGGCCTTGAGGATACAGGAGAGGAGGAGGTACTAAGTTGGTGACTTGCACACAAGTTTACTTCGGTGACTAACGGAACTGTTCTGGCCCTTAGGCGGTACTGGGTTCACTTAACTTCAAGTTGACGATGTCCTAAGCGACAATGCTCGGACACTCCATGAGGCAAACATTCCCTAAACAGTACTAGTTAGTCTTAGACACAGCAATTTCTTGTGTGATTAGATGCTATGTAGTCTGGTGGTTCAAAATGCAAGGTAGTATATACCTGCGAAATACATGCTGTTCTGTCTTCATCTGTATTCTCCTTTCTTTCTTCATTTCCTCCTAGTTTTATACTCCCTAAATCCTTCTAGAACCTTCTAAGCACCTGACTTGTATGTGTATGTGCCACTCTGATTCCTCATCCTTTTACTGCTGTAGGAGTGCTGTGCTGTAGGAGTGTGTCAAACTGGTTGAGTAATCTTGGCATGACATGTCGATCCTACTTCTAAGCGACGGCTGTGTACTGCTGGTGTCGTATTCATGACAACTTAGTTAGTAGGCAATCTTATTGTGCTCCTTCTGAACAGGACCCATCGCTTGGACGGTCCCTTGTTATTCTCTTGGAAAGCCCACCAGTAGTAGTTCTTACCGTCAAGACTCTCTTGGCTCTCTCACATGAGGTGTCATTACACTGTCGGCATATTGCCCAATCGATCATTCCTTAAGCAAACTCGTCACCCTAAGACATTCTTGATCTTGTTCTAAGAGATACAACTTCAACGCCGGAGGCTGGCTATTTCATTCTTTAGACTTTTGATATGATGTACATTGCAGTCAAGGTGATGGTGAGTGACTCAGATACAATTGACCGAGCCTTAGGCCCAAGCCAACTCGTCTTAAGTCTGATTTGACCACCTGTGGGAGTGATATACTCCGCAATTGACGCCACATGCCTCTTATGACATGGGGTACCCTCTAACCTATAGGCTAGTCTCTTAGAGGGTCTTCCTCTTGATTAGGAGATGCCTGGAATTCGCCTTAGGAGGTGTTTCAAAAGATTTCCAGCCTTTGCCAACTAGTGGTCTTATCAGTGTTTCATACAATTTTTGGTACTTGTCAAAGATCGCGAGGGTGACAGGTGCTTCTCTGTTGTGAGTGAAGTATGCTTCTTTGATTCGATATTGAGCATCCACAATTAGCATCATGTAGAGTGCTCCCCCTTTCAAGCGAACCGGTGAAGGTCCCCAAAGACCTACACAAACCAGACCTTCAGCATCATCCTCATTGCCAGCAATAGGCCTTGTGTGTGGTGCAGCTGTGAGTTTTCCTTTGATACAGTCCTCACATTTGCCAGTTTGTTTAGTATCTGTGATGTTGAGTCCATTGACTAAGTTCTTCATCTTGAGGATCATGTTTCTATGTTTCTATTTCAAATCTACCTGCGCTCCCTAAAGCAAGGTCAATAGACCTCGGTAGACCTATCATGTTTGTGTTGCAGTGTGTGAATCATCTGTGCCACGTTTCGAGGTCTGTAGGTTTGGAGTTGGAAGCGAATGCCTTTACTCCAGTTTTGAGCTTGTTACTGTCAAAACTATAAAGTTTGTCTGTGCCTCGAATACAAGTGAAGCCATTCCCCTGTTCATCATAGATGTGTGCCTTCTCCTTATCGAATGTGACTTTATACCCAGCATCGCAAAGTTTGCCAACTGATATCAGGTTTGATGACAGCTCTGGTGTATGTATGGCATTGTTGAACCTCAATACCACTGACTGCCCACTAACATTAAAAGATCTTGAGATGACCCCTTGTCCAGTGATCTTGAATTTGCTATCCTTAATTGTGGCCTCTCCTTCTTGATTCATTGTATCCGAATACTGATCAAAGTCTCCTTGGCTTGTGAAGCAATAGTCTGTGGCTGCAGAGTCAAGAAGGGTATGACGGTCAGTCTTTGTTTCGAAAGTGGTATGTGTTGCAAGGGCGAAGACCTTTGTGGTGTTTGCAGAGGTAATGTTGGAGTTAGTGTTCAATCCACCTCCACCTCCGCCTCGCTTGCTGAAGTTGGGGGGAAACTGGCCCTCTTTTCCGCCACCAGGCCAATAGCAATCCCTTGCAAAATGTCCTCTGCGCTTGCAGTTATTACAAATGATCTGGGACCTCCTGTTGTTCGAGTTCACAGCTAACGCAGTTGTGGTGACACTGGAAGGTACTGGGAGTGTATTGGAGTCTGCTCCTCCCATTCTGTTATATGTCCCCCTCCAATTTACTATAGTCACTTCAGCTTCATTAATGTTAGATGTAGCAAGAACTGATCCAATGATCGAGAAATAGGTAATCAGGAGGGATGAGACAAGGATAGTGATGTATGTCTTCTCATCTATTTGTGCTCCTGCATCATTTGCCTTCTTCCAGAGCAATCACATTTTCTGAAGGTGCTCACCCAAGTTTGCACCCTCAGAAAGTTTGGTTGGTTCAAGCGCTGCTCTGGCATTGATGGCTGTGATTGTCGATTTGGTACCATAACAGCCTACAATCAATTGCCACATTTCGGCTGCAGTGCCTCCGACTTGATTCCAAGCCCATCTGGGTTGACCGAGTTAAGCAGGATGCTAGTATGGACATATGTGTCTCATTGTATCCATTCCTTGAAGAACAGATTGCTTGAGTTCCACTGGGTTGATGGTTCATCAGTTAATACCGTTCTGGTCGTTCCATCAGGTGCAGTGACAGTGGTACTTGTGGTGGCACTTTGGGCTGTATTCAAAGCTGTGGGTTTCGGAATGGATCCATCCAAGTAACCAAGCAATCCTCTGCCTGTAATTGCAGTTTCCAGTATTGTTTTGAAGGTAGTAAAGTTGTTCCCAGTAAACCTTTCGCTTTCTGGGAGCGTGAGGTATGAGGAGGAGGACATTGTTAGATAGGGGTTGATGATAATGTTCACTTGTATTTGAGTATGTAGCGCTGTAATCGCTCATGTTGAGTCGTTCTGTGCTCAAGTTCACAGTGGGTTATCTTCAGGTGCAATTAGAGGCTAACAGGGCCCATAACCTGTTGTCTGATAGACACCCAGTCAGTAACTCAGTCGCCATGAAAAGGAAATGACTGTATTAGTTGTATAGCTTAGACACCCAACCAGTAACTAGTAAGTAAACAATATATATAATGGACCGCATACCTCAGTTGCTGTGAAAAGAAAACAACTGAGGTTATATAATAGGAGTCTGTGTGTATAAGGTGAAACAAAGTAAAAATAGATATACTTGACTTGTGAATAGCAACCAAAATCTGAGTCCGTTTGTATGGGTATCTCTTAACAGTGACATATGTCCAGCTGTGATGTCACAGACACAGAGCTGTCCAAGCTGCATACTTAGTAGTGTATGCAGTATTGACAGCTTGAATTTGGGTTTCTAATGGTTAGAATGTCTTAAAATGCTAATTTAAGGTGACATGCAATCATGAATTTCAGCCAGCTCAGGACCCCTCCCTCCCTAGAGCCTGTGTCACGTGCTGCAATGCAGCACCCCCCTTGCAGTCATGGGAAAGTAGAACTATCCTACTTTTTATCTCCTTTTACTAAAATAATGAATGAGGGCCGGTCTGAACTGGCACAGCCTGCTACCATCATGGAGCAAAGGAAAGACTGAGAACTGCTTGTTGAAACAGACAGGAATCAAACACCATCCATGAAAGCAGCAACACACAAGTTTGAAGAACTAAGTAGAGGACACAGAGGAGAAGGCAATAGCAGACATCAGATATGCAGCAGTGTTTCAATTTAAATTCAAGGTGATGGAATGCAACAAAACAAAAGTGGTACAGTGGAGTAAAGTGGAGCAGTGTGGAGCTGACAGAAAAGCAAACAATAGAAAGATGTTTGGCGAGTAAACAGTAGCACAGCATTTTACCCAAAATTCTGATTGCCCTCAAAACCTTAATTAGGGCTCTCTAAACACCCTCTACCCAAGGGTAGCAGGAATTTTGAGGAGGGGGTGTTCAAGGTAGCACTTTTCAGCTACTTTTGGATCACTTTTTATTTCATTTTACTGCCAAATTGACAAAAAGTAAAGAAAAAGTGATGTTTAAAAGTGGCTGAAAAGGCTAACTTTGAACACCACTAATGAGAAGTTGAAGAATGGTGGCAAATCAGTACAGCATCAATGGCCAGTAACTATAAAAGCCTGCCTAATCTAAGTGGGACCCTGAATGACCATCTTTACAGTACCTCTTATCTTTGCAATTATTGTCACAAGTTCAACTATCCCTTCCTCCAGGTGCTCCTGCTTTGGCCATTTATGCACCATTCCAACTGGCAATCAGGGAAGAGTTTTCCACTCTTGGTTAAAGCTATATGGTCAATCTATGCCCTACCTGATTGAATTCTCTTACTGTGTAATGTAGGTGATGTGATGCAGCTCTGCAAGCTTTAGTTGCAGACCAAAAGTCTTAGTCTTTGAACTGTATAACCAGAGTTCTTTCTCTTCTTTGTATCCACTTATAAATGGGATGGGTCCCAAGTGCACTGTTCCTCTGATATGGCTCCTGACTGGTCAAGCACCATAAAATCTTCCAACAATTCTTCAGCAAACAAGAATGCCTTTCCTACAAATCATTTCAATGCCAAGAGGCATGTACCTTGATAAAAAGCCTCATGAACAATCCAAAAAATTACAACAAATCTGTTTGCTACTGTGATCATTATCAAAATCACCTTACAGACATGATGTCATTTCTGATGACAACCATTATACTGATAAAATCAGATCTGCCCTTAACAACTTTGGGCCAGTGGGAAACACCCCTGTTGATTGGATTCCAAGCTGCTGGTCTGACTGTCTGAATCTTAGCCAAAAATACTAACTCATTGAGACTAGGCATGGGTATATTGCAGGTGATGAATACCATACCCCCATCGTACCTGTACTGCTTATCATGCCTGTATCAGCAGGTACAGGTTGCGATATACCTGCAGGTCTGACTTTGCATAAGGTCAACAAGTTATATTTTCAACTATCTCCTCAAGCTGCTATATTGCATCCCACCCTTCTTCATAAACAACCTCGTCTTCTTCCTCTGGCTTTATAACTTCCTTCAAATATCATCATCCTTCACATATCCAGCCAAACTCCAAGAACTGAGACATAAGAGAGCACAAGTTGATTGAGCAGATAGACGACTACGGGTGTGTGTGAGAAGAAGCTGACCCTTACTGAATAGTCGTTCTACAGCTACAGAAGTAGCTACCGAATTGTTAGCAACAGATAATTATGAAGAATGATGTACACACCTGGGATTGTGAGGTAATTGAGTGCCATCCTCAAAAGACAAGGGTATTTGGCATGATGCTCAACCCACCAAAGGAGTACATTCTCTGGCGCCTTGTGTTTGGCACAAAGGTAGAGATTAATTTCATTGGAATAGTTATTTTTTTGTGGTGAGCAAGTTTCCCAAAGATAAGCTGGTAATACAAGATGAGTGTATGCATAATACAATGTTGGAGCAAGATAAACATACCTCATCATTGTCATCATTGTCATCCCTCATTTCTACATCTTGATCCACATCCCAAGGAAGCTCATCATCTTCTGCATCTACATACAAAGCTTCAAATTTATCTGAAAGCAGCTGTTTTGCTGTTGAAATCCATGCCATCTCCCAGCCTGCCTTTTTGAAGTAGTGGAGCTTATTGGCAGGATGAAGAACTGTTAAATTAGCTTGGAGCTCAATAGAATTAATGAAATAACATACTCATTGCAATGCGATACATTGCTGATGAATCCATCAAAGAATAATAACGATTCAGGGTTTTTTTTGCAAGACAGAGAGCAGCATGGATGGCAACATCCAAGCCTTCATCTTGGAGGTAGTGAGTGAAACAGTTGTCAATAGCATCCATTGATGGAATAACATCGGCAAGGGTAGGTGTAGATGAAGAGAAAAACAATGTTGCTTGCTTGAGAATCTGGAGACGACATGTCATCAGGGACCGGGTGTGGGAATAGAAGTGGAAGCAAACTGCACCTTTAACACCTAGCAACAATGGCCCATTCACATTTACTGAGCTCATACTTCCTCAAATCATTCTCTTTGTCAGCTGTAAAGGTATCAATAGCTTTTTGATACTGCCTTGCAAATTGACACAAGTTGTAGGTTGAATTCCAATGCATGTCAACATCACATGGAATAGCGACTGTATCGAGCTTCAATTCATCAAGCAGCTGGTACCATGCAGGAAGGAGAGTTGATTACCTTGTAGGAGAGTCAACGAAGCTACAAAAGAGGTGAGTTTATCTCTATGAGTCTGCCTATATACTTACCTTCATAATTATAAGACAAACAGGGCCAATCGCCCTTTGAAACTCAGCCTGATCCTCCTCTGACAACTCTGCTAGTTCATCTACCCAGCTGTCTATATTGTCTTCCTCCCCAGTGTTGTCTCCAGCTGACACTGCCTGATCAGCATCACTGGCAAGAAAATCTTCGTCAATTGCTGCATTTTCAGCATCGTGCCCACTCTCACCAGTCTTCTTCTTGATTTGGAAAGGGCGTAGGAACAATTTCGATACAAGATTGCAAACATGAAGAAAGCAGTGTGTATGATTGCTTGCATCAAAGTTCTCAAGCTATCGTACTTGAGTTCTTCAATCATCTTGTCATTATTGGAGGCATTGTCACAGGTGATGTTGTTGGCTTTATGCTCGATTTTGAAGTCCTCTAATATGTTTTCGAAGGCAGCAGCAAGAGCGATACCGGTGTGTAACTAGGTCCGTCAGTGAAATATAACCCAGAATGCAACTCTTACCTTTGCTACCTCAACAACATCAAGTGTTAGGGTAAGTGGTTTACTGTTCTCCTCCAATGTGACCATTACAGCCACATATGCCTTGTGGTTAGGTGATGTCCATGTGTCAGTGGAGAAATTCAATTTTCCCTCTTACTCGTGAACGATCCTGGCAATGTGTTTTTGACAATGAGTGAATACATTTTTGACATCACGGCTCACAGTTCGAGCACTTGGGACCTTGTATGCCAGCCACCCAGTCTTCATCAAGGAGCTGAAACCTTGATCTTTGACAATATCATATGGCAGATAGCAGCAACCCAGCATACAATTTCGGCCCTAGCCACATTAAGCAGAGTGTTTTGTCTGGAGATCACATACCTCGTCTCCATTGGGGTATGCTGACAATGCAAGTATGTGATCTTTCCTTTACCCTTTACTTCAAATGCAGCCACCAGTGTTCCATTGAGCTTGTATGGCTTCATCACTTTCTCCCTGGCCTTGTCAGCATTGGCAACCTTGGAAGCCATCTCTAGTATGTCTTCACCCCATGACTTGCACTTTCTAACATGGTGCTTCAGGTTTGAGGTCGAATTCTTGTTGCTTTTGTCCAGAAACCGATGAACGGTCTGACCACAGCCCTTTTCAAAGCACTTGAAGACATGACATTGTCTGCCAGCAACATGCTGGATATCAGGATCTGGATGATAGAACACATAGACAGGTGTGTTCCATTTCTTCTTGAGACACTCTAGTTCTGATATTCAGGCAGGTACAATCACAATACAGAAAATACATACTCAGTTTGGCCTTGGCATCTTCTTCAGGCTTCTCAGGTATGTGCTCGTCTTCACTGTTTATTTCTGTGAATTCCTTGGCAGCTTGTTATGCATTATCTTCTTCTTCACTACAAATGGTGGTTCAATGGGATTTTGGAGGTATGGATTGCTTATTTGGTTTGGGATCAGTAGCTGCTGCTGCCATACCACTAGCTTCTTTCTCAGCTGTTGACAACTGGGATCCCATTGCCTTTGTGGGACACTTTCCTGATGGCTGCTTCTTTGATGCCCCTGGACTGGATTTTTGTCTTGTATTTGTAGATGTGGCAATGATTTCTTTGGAAGGCAAGTTTGTTGTTTTCGAGCTAGTATTGCCTTTGATTTTTTTGGCAGCAGGATTAGGCAGCCTTTGTCCCATTGCAGTGAGGATAGATACTTCATCAGCAGCATCTTGGTCATAGTCTTTGTGTTTCTGTGGTTGATTTTCTTGTGTAGAAGTAGGGCTTGAAACTGTCCTGTATACTGGGGATGGCCATACTTGATACTGCCAGTAAGTCTTCTTTCAATGGGACAACCAGTACAGTATAGTCAGAGTCAGGATGTTGATACAATACGGGTATGGGCAGTAATATAACGTATACAGCTGTTTACAGTATGAAATCTAGATAATGAAATAAACATAACTGCGTCAGTGAATACAACTAATTATCATCTCCCAAGAGCTCAATAACAGCCTGGTGTGCCAAACAAAGACATGCCTTCACAACCAAATGATATCACTATGAACCGTATACGACTGTAACTGATGTAATACGGGCAACCATCGGCATACTCATCCTGTAACCCATCCCACCCAGAGGCCAGCTGATTGTGCTGACGATACAGGTACCATTCCATATTGCCAGTCCTGTACAACCGTATTGATACGGGTACGGTTTCAAGCCCTATGTAGAAGCCAGTGTAGGCTTGGGAGCAACAGGAGGCATGGTAGTTTGTTTGTTTGGTATCGGGCTGATTGTACACCACAGTCCACTCCTAAAAATGGTTGCAACAGGGGCACGGAGAAAGAGGAGATACCAAAAGCAGATGAAGCATCAGGATCCCTTTTAATTGTATAATAAGATAAACGAATACACTAGTTATGGGCTTGGAAATGCTACAGGTACACCAGGGGTGGCAGGTATGTGAATTGGTACCTGTACCTTTGCGGGTTACCTGCACCTGTGTCCCTGCCTAATTGAGACAGGAGCAGTTTGAACCAACAAAGTTTGATAAGAAGGAAAATTAATCTTGGGATCAACTGGCATTAGTGGTATTCAAAGTAAGACTTTTCACTTACTTTTAGTTTTCATTTTTGTTTACTTTTCATCAAAGAGCAAACAAAAAAGTAAAAGTAAAAGTAGCTTGAAAAGGAAGTCTGGACATCCTTTTGCAATTTCACATCACTTTTAGTCTACTTTTGGCATTCCTTTTTATCATTACAGTCATGGGAAAAGAGAACTATCCTACTTTTGATCTCCTTTTACTAAAATTTTGAGGAGGGGGGGTTCAAGGTAGCACTTTTCAGCTACTTTTGGATCACTTTTTATTTTACTTTTGAGCCAAAATCATGAAAAGTAGAGAAAAAGTAACATTGAAAAGTGATGAAAAAGGCTTACCTTGAACACCACTATTGCTTATTTTTGTCAGGACTCAGACCACCCTCAATCCATACAAGCATGTAACAATGCAATATACCTCTGCCTTGAGCATCAACACAACTGTAGTATGCTTTCACTTTACCAAGTATTCTACCATCTGGGTTATGACCCAGAATTGCATGTAATATATACAGTTTGAAAAACTTAGCTGTTGGAAATGGTACAAGCATGCTTTGTGCACAGTTGTGGGAGAACTGTAATCAGATCCTGCAAGAAAGAGTACCAGAGGATTATGAATGTCAGAGTCAAATAGAAACTAGAAAGACCTTGATCAGTCATCAATTTTTATGGATACTCAGGCTGCATCCCAGCTGTGCAAGAGTTTGAACTGATGCCAATGTATGGTATGTTTTGGCAGATGAGGAGAACATGTCTTCTTGGGCTTCTGATGTGAAACTTTGTTGTTTGTCGATCATTGGTGCCTTCTGATAGTCAGATGCTATCATGATGAGCTTACACAGGCTCGTCAATCTATAATTCACTTTCTCGCAGTGCTATAGCTCAGCTGATATGCAATTCACGTGTCCTCTTTTCTCTTGATCAAACCGGTTCAGTGCGCTCATTATAACCTTTCTCTGTGGTTCTGTTCTGCAGTCAGATGAGTACATACACAAATGACAAAGATCAGTTGGTATGCTCTGAATGAGTTCGATTCTTGACTTATGATTCAACTTGAAGGCTACACCGACTCCATGCATCTTCATTCCTTTGTTACTTGATGCATGTAACCGAGTCTACTTATGGCATGGTCAGAAGTGGCAAATGTTTTAACTGTAGGAGATTCAACTCTTCATGTATTCCGTGCTCCAGCCTTGACTGTCAAACCTACTTTCATCATGCTATAGCAACTGATAGGAATACTCTACTCAAACACTTGTTTCAAGGTTGACGTCGGTGACTCAAATACAGGTACACCTTGAATCCATTCGCGACAGTAATAGTTCAGTTTGTACGTACCACTTATGCATCTTCAGATCTTTTTCGTTTCAGGTTCGATTTCAGTGCAAGTATGCCACATACACTATAGTTTGTACATCTCATGCTTGTTCTTCATTATGCTTTTGTGCTTCAGATAGTCCACGTTGCGTTGAGGGGGTATTCTTGACTTTTTGGATGCTCAGAGGTTTTCTTCGAGCCTTAAGATGATATCAATCTACTTTTGCGCTGCCATAGCTTAACTGATACTCTGCGATAATGCGTCAGGTTCTACATTCGTTTTTTATCAGCTCCTGTTTTCAAATCCTGTCGGGTTATAAAAGTTACAACCTGAGTCTGAATAATAAGTGTGCAAGAACGTGTCTCTTCAGGATCGAGATCCAGGTGTCTTTGAGTTGAGAGGGTGAAAGGTAAGT
>QLOY01002223.1:0-17575 GCA_003313965.1 Megacollybia marginata
AGGAATAGATATAATGAGAACAAGGGCTTTTAAGGGCCGGTTGATTAGTCTAAGTGCACGGATGTAACATCTGCCTAGCTTATAGAAGCAATTAGGTTTGATTTTCAGATGCTTTGCTTTGTCCTACAATATGCTGTTGTTGTCTACTCAGCTGTTTCCCTTAACTGTCTGGGATGTGTTTGCTATCTAGGAAGCATGCTAATAATTCTTGGAGTATCTCATTGCATCCATTTCAAACAATCCTCTACCTGCATCCATTCTCCACCAGTGGTGCTCATTGCCATTAAATGTAATTATATAACACAGTCACACTGAACCACTGATATGCCAGTAGACCTACAAACCAACAAGAGCAACCTCCTAGGCTATCCTAGAGGTCCAAGAAAGGCTACTGGTTCACCTAGAGTGTCTATGGTATTGAGACTCAATGGTTGAATGCCCTTGGAGCTTTGAAACTCATTACCAGCTGTCAATCCTGGACTTAGCTAGCTACTGAGACTGGATGACTTAGAAAGGAGTTCTATTAGGTGACAAGTGTTGTCAATGAACCTAACTAGCTGGTTTACCTGATCAGTTGAAGTCTATTGGTATGAGAAGTATCAAGCATTAGCTATGGAGCTTAACTACAAAGTCACATGAGGACTCCTCAGAGAGAAAAGGAAGAAAGAGATCACAGAGATCACAGAGAGAGAGCTACAGACCCAGAGAAGCATCTGACTCTGCATCACATTTGTCATCAGACCCTACTGCATGGTTGTCTTGCTAATCCAAGACTCCCAACCAGATATAGGGGTCTCAGAGCATCCATCATGATTGATAGGTCTTTCTAGGCTTGCCTAAAACCAGTGAAACATGTTTCAACACATGCAGAGCATATGGACAACATCAGCCACCTCTTCAGAAATAGCAATTCCAAGGAGGTTGGAAATTCAAATATACATGATCGGTGGCACAGCATATGGATACCAGCTCACAGTGTTGCCTTTCTGTGTTGTTTCTCATCAATTTTGACTCATCAGACTGAATACACTGTAGATTTGTTTCATTTCATCTATATTTACCGTTTTGTGCAAGTATATAAGGACCTAAGGACCTAGTAAATTGGTAGAATTACCACCCCCTTGCCTACCCTCAGGTATTTGGCTTGGAGCAATATCATTTGTTTGTTTGATGGATCTCAAGTGTGAGATTAGTTGCTAAGTTTTAGTCTTGAGACTCAGTCTTGAGAGTTTTGGTCTTGTAAACTCAGGAATACGGAACTTATCTGGAATTGATACCTTGATTGGTTGGGATTGGAACCCATCAATTGAACATTGAATTAAGGTCTTGAGAACAGAACTTTGCAATAAGTCTTGCAATCCAAGCAAACCACTTTGAAAGAAGTTTGATTTTATGATCAAACTTTGCATATTTTGAGACCAAAGAGCTTCTATTCTAAAGATAGACTCCAATCCTTACACTAAGCAAAGAGACTCTAAAAGTCATCATCTGCAGAGGCCTCCTCTAAACTTCAAAAAGAGCATTAACTCACACCCCTGGAATATGAAGAGAGACTAGTGCATCTAGTAGGAGTGTGTGTTTTGGTGTTGGTTGTTGGTTGTGTTTTGCAGATCACTTCTGTGAGGCTTCCCTCGGCCACTCGCTTCTAGCGCCTGCATCAGATGTTGACAGCCTTGCATGTGTGCAGACCCCACCCTGTAGTGTTCCTATCACCGCCTTGCTTCCAACAGCTGCAACACCTTCATATTGGGCTCAAAAATCTCAAAATACTGTGGAGAGGCTAGGCTGCACAAAGACTATAAGTTGGATTCTTGGAAGTCTGGAAGATAAACTCAGAGGGATGGTATGTTATTTAGATCCCTGGTTCTCCCACAGTTAGATTCAAAGTTAGATTCAAATTTTTACCTTATCGAAGGCTGGGTATACTATGTGTGCCCACTTTATCCTTTCACTGCTGTCCTTGACTGCATCATATCCAAATAAATGCCACTTGAGAATAACCAGCTCATGTTTTCGAGCTGCAACTGCTCCTTGCTCCTCTCCACTGCTCCCTTCCTCTTGGCCTTCACCTCATGTCTGCAATCAAGATTCATTACCTCAGATTCAAATTCTGAGAACATGCTTGTGGACAAGGGTGGCAGTGTCAGAGTTGCAGACTTTGGCTTGGTAGGGTCTTGATGATGATGACAATGCAGCCTCTAAGGATGATAGCGAGGATGAGGAGCCTGGTCCTTGGCTACCTCAGGGATCACCATAACATGAAAACAGTCCCTCAACATCTGGGTCTTGTCTCATCCCTCTCGCATCTCTGGTTGTCACCAGTATTTTACAACATTGCATACACCTTTGAAGAAACCTAAGGAGTGACAAAAGCCAGATGGCAGTGTTTCCAGTTCAGGATATTTGGGCCCCAAGAATTATCTTGCATGCCCTCCTTACAGGTAAACTCCCCTGGAATGATATATTCGAACCACAGCTGATTTGGGGATTTGTTTGTGCTACATTGAAAAGGAACCTCACGGTGTGAGGCAGGCTGACTGCGCTGACAGGGAACCTCACCATGAAGATGTGAGGGAGCTGACTACGCTGCTACTAAAGGCTAACTAGAGAGAGGGAACTGATTGCGGGCTGGTAAGGAGAAGCAAAGCTCAACACTCTACACCACACACCAAACCACACTAATTCCAACACTCTAAAGCGCCTTAGAACACCACCCAAGCACTTCTTTGTTTATTTTATTTCCCTTGAGTTCAATGACTCACGAAGTGGATACGTGGACACAAACAAAACTGAAAATGTGAATGAGAGTGGTACCAGATGTACTGGTGTGAAGACTGAAGTCTCAAGGTTGACTATAAGTCAGGGTATTTCCTGATAAGGAAAGAGAGAGGGTGTCCTAGAACAGCAGACTAAAATGCCTCACCATGATAAGTAAGGGGCTAATGACAAGTGGGGCAGCGACCTCACGGATACACGAGACTCCAGCTACAATGAGTGACCTGGGGGAGATCTTTCCTCAAACAGACAAGACTCCACAGATGCTCTAGCTGACCAGAACTGTCATATGTGAGAGTGCTAGGTAGTTACTACCTGCTAAATACACAAAGGCTGCCTGCCTGTATTCTATTCTTCTATACCACTACTCCACAAGCTTTTATACCTTTCCTACTTCCTCCAGAAACTTCCAATCACCTGACTTCGGCACTGGCATATGTCTTCTCTTCTGCTAATCCTGATTTCATTTCCTCCTGCTGAAGTAGCTGCTGTGCTGCAGAAAGTGATGTCACCCATTCTGGCTTACATGTCCTTGCAGGTTCACGAGTAAAGTCATATTTGCTTATTTCTTAATGATGATCCCCTGCAGTCTCATCACATCATGGTCACGTGCATGATCCCATCATGTCAACCCGGCTAGACCTCATCATACCTGGTTACTGAGTAGACTACGTCCAATTGTCTGTTTAGAGTAGTTAACTATTTTTGTGTCCTCCTAGTCACTGCTAGAGGAACCAGTCCTTATTCCACAAGTTTAGCTCTGCTCTGCTCTGCTCTTTTGCTGCTCCATGGGCCAGCAATCTCTGTAAGCAAGAGATGACTTTGACTATACAGTTACCATTGCCGGTTTATAATTTATAAAAGTGTTCAATAAAAGGGGGCACAGGTGAATTGTGATGGCTGGGTATGATAGCAAAGGCTTCCAGGCCTTATTTATCCTCCTCAACCTGATTTGTGATTACCCCACAGGCTCGCGGGACCTGTTTGCCAGGTGATAGACCTTTAGGGAGTCTTTCCCTAATTTCAAGGTTACTATTGCGAAATTGTAAGATTTCAGGCTTGGTCACTTTCAAGTCTTATCAGTGCTGGAAATGGAAGTGCTCAAAATGGGCTGATGAGACACCAACACACACACAAGGCAAGCACTAAATCCAACACCCAAACACCTCTTTTAAGGTATTCCTTTCGAGTTTGGAGACTAGGGAAATGAACTACTAAAACTTGAAACTTCTATAAAAAGTCTTGAAGTCCTGCAGGGCTTTAACTATTGACTAAGCAAAGCTCTCCTGACAAAGACTCTCCCAATCAGAAGCTATCTATGGGTGACTTGAAACAAGCCAAAAGGGAGCAGTTTAGGCTTGAAGCGGGGCTACTTTATTAAGCAGCAAAAGGCAGTTTCCCTATAAGGTACTACTGGATGAGAAAGGAGAAGGTTCCCTTGAGGTACTGATCTCAGAGATGAGAGAGGATTGGTTTAGACGGTTCCACTGAAGGTACTGAGTCTAGGGACGAGTTACTAAGAACTCTGCTGGCAACTTTTATGTAACTGTGTTCCCTTAAGGTACTTGGAGTTTTTTTTTAGTCAATGTATTCTCTACTGGGTCTCTATGTTCTACTGTATCCTAGCTAACTAGCCCTTTTATACAGTTCTGCTGAGGCTAATTTTAACTACTTTCAACTACTAGTACAAACAATTGCTCAGTGGTGAGTCAGCTGATGATTTAGAAATGACTCAACTCTATTGAATCTGAGTCAGAGGCATACAATCACAAAGGATCCATGTGGTGCAGTAGGTCTGGGCAAGTTTCAATGAACCTGTCCTCCCCAGGTTTTCTCTAGGTTATCTCTCAATGTCTCTGCTGAGGCTTGTATGCTCTAGCGAATGTCTCTAGCTTTCCAGTGATGCAACCAAGTCACATATTACGCTTTTACCTAACACAAGGATCCGCGACGTTGATCTTTACAACTATCCGAACTCAGTTAATTCAGCTAACCTACTCGGGTGTTTCAATGCAGATCCCTTCCATGTTTCTGCCAGTACGTTTGTAGGGCAATGTTCTCTATATGGTGTATTCTCTCTCTAGGTGAATCCAATTGTATTCATCTAAGTCCGCGAGCCATGTCTCTTGATCGGGTGTACCATTCTTAGCATACTGCTGTGGGTGCTTGTATTAGCTTTGAGTCGGATACAATAAGGTAGGACTATCAAGTACCATCTCATTCATCTCAACCCTAGTCTGTATTTGGTCTATCTGAGTGTTCAGTGGGCTTGTTACTCCATGCTGCACAATAGAATGCTTACAGCAGACGGTTGTACCTCTGCGGGAGTCTTTCCCACATTTATTTAGAGGCTGGTAGCATCAAATCGAAAGATTTCAGGCCTGGAACAAAAACCAGCCTATCAATGTTTGTCTCTCCTCCACTTCTTCATCTCACAATTCATAAGCCCACACACACTCCCAATTAGTATCTTCCCCCATGCTTCCCATGCCCTCCTCAGTTGTTTAGAATGGGGCATAGCCATGGTCAATGAGGTCACTTGGGGAGTTACACTCCTCGACCCTCACAAATCTTTTGGTGAAGAAATTCGCTGTTTGATACTCTCTCCAATCAAATCCTCTGCATCTCCACTCTCCTCTTCTCAACAAGAAGTATCAGTCTTTGTTTTGAGAAGATGCCACTCAAGAGGCACACCCTATTCCAATACTCTGAATCCTGCAGTCTACCCCCAGGACTTAGTTTCTCCATACAAACTGTTCTCTTCACAGCTTCCAACAATGCTAAATTCAAAAAAGACCATCTGATTCAGTTCCCTCACCAACAACCTCAATTAACTGAGGAACTTGAAGTGGAAGGTGTGATCCCAATTGTTCATGGCTGGTTACCAACCCATCAAAGAGAGGGACTTCCCATTCCAAGTATTGGATTTCCTCTCACCCTCGGTTCTCAAAAGGGAAGTGATCAAAAGTGTAGAGGGGTTGCCTCCACTCAACCATTCCCTCTCCCCAGTGAAGCTTTCAGCCATTTTGTTGAAAGGGAACCTGACCATGCAATGACAGAAACCGACTACGCTACCAGTTGATGCTGTAGACCATTTGCAAATGCTATGGCCCAAGCCAGGGAACCATTTGCAAATGCTACAGGCCAAAAATAGCAGAGGCTCAGCACTGTTACATGGCATGCCAGGCAGCTACACGATGTCTATTCTTGGTTATTGTTTGTTTATATCGTCAATAAATCCAATAAAATTCAATAAAATCACTAAAAATAAAATAAAAATTATTGTGCAGCCCTGTCATGGGAATGACCTTATTAGGCAAGGTCCAAGTGTGAGAGCATTTAAAAATAGATATATCATTAATAAATCACTAAAAATAAAATGAAAATTATTGTGCAGCCCTGGCATGGGAATGACCTTATTAGGCAAGGTCCAAGTGTGAGAGCAGTTAAAAATAGACATATTGTCAATAAATCCAATAAAATCACTAAAGATTATTGTGCACCTGTGAAACCCACCAACCAAGCCTAATTAGGCTTGATCTGGGTTCATGTTAGCCTACTGCCTACTACTTCTTAAATACTTGATCACTGTTACTGATATCTGCATATCACCTGATAAGCCCACCCAAGCCGTCCCATCAGACGTGATGGACCGGCCATCCATCACGTCACACAAGACACGTTTATCACGCTGGGCGCGCTTTTCTATATTCTTTCAATAAACCGTCTATACAACTTGCAAGAATCTCAGTATATAGCCTTAGTACCTTAATACAATACCCTATAGACAAGTCAAGGTGTGATTTATTGTCAATACTGCTCATGTACAACCTCTGTAGAGGTATTTAAAGGGTCTGTTGCTACTGAAAATGCTTCAATAATCTTGGCCCCCACAGAATCCCCATCCTGATCACTGTCTTCGCTCTCATCTTCATCATCCTTGTCCTGAGCACCCTGAAGTGGATTCTTAGTCGCAATATGGGAGGAGAGTGGCACCAGGTTGAACGGTTGCAAGGCTTCTCCTGGCTCCAGGCTACTGGTGAAACCTGGAAGCTTTGCGAGCTTAGACAGGTGAAGGAGATGTATTGAATCAAAGTGTGTATGATGGCAGCCGTACTCACAGGCCATGCCCCTAAAAAAAGGCTTTTCCAACTGGTTATATCCACATTTTCACAAAGCCTTTTTAGTGGTTATATCCACCAGCACTCAAAACTCTTAATAAGCACCCCTTTTAGTAGGGGCAGGCTTTTACATATATGGCAGGTTGTCGGGTGCTCTATAAATATTCTGTGGTGGCTGGCACATGACTCAAATACTGTATATACACTGCAGCCCATTGCTGCTGCAATTATTGCATTGTATTGAAGAGCATTTGTAGGATGAAACACTTATATTATGCCTAATTTTATACAGGCAAATTGTAATATCAAATCTACAAAATGGTTGGATGGTGTTTTTAACAATGGATGTAAGGTCCCTTTGTTTACTAGTGTTTGCTAGTCAACAAACTGGCTGTGACTGATAGAATCAGGCTCATTCCCAGTAAACAAACATCAGAGCCAGCATTTTTTGCATTCATTGTATCTACATACATTGTTGTAGTTGAAACTGAGCTGAGAATGGCTGGATTTGGATTTGACCCAGAGGTTGGCAAATACTGGTAAACAAGCATCGGAGTATTCAGCATTTATAAGTGAGCTTTCTAGTGTTTACAGCTAAAATGTTAGCATTAGATTAGAATACAATGATTTGATATATTGTAATATAATAAATCTGTACATGGTCTTCGGAATGGCTGGATTAAGATCGTCGAGTTGGATGTGCTTACCTAATACTATACAGATTTACATCGCATCGAGAAAGGTGGAGCAGTGGTGGCACATTAGGGTATGGGTCCACATTGAATAAAATCCAACTGATACTTATCAGTGTTGAGCAGCTCACCAGACTTGGAAATGTTTGCTGTCATTGGTCTTGTCACATATGGAAACAAGCGGGACATGCGATGCACACACCCAATTTGGCAGTAGAGTCGGCCAGTTTTGATACATCTCAATAAATTGCCTCAAGCTTCTACTTTGTGTGTGCACGAAGCTCTGCGCTGAGGCCAACGGCACTGTGGTACTGGTTTTACACAGCCACTCTTTCCATGTGCTGTGAATGTGATAAGCGCTCGGCAGCGCTATGCAACTTCAGAAGTATAGATATCAGTTCATTAGTGTAACCTATATCACTTACTGAATAGCAATGAAAGGCTCAAAGAGTGCTAGATCTATGGAGTAGATGTAGGTCCGAGTTCTAAACACCGAAATAAGCACCTAAGCGCCTGCTCTTTGACCGCCTTTCCAATGTCCTCAAAAACTGATAAGCGACTTCTAGTAAGACAGAACTGCTCTATGGTATGTATATAACTAATTAAATTGTTTAAACAATGTGCTAATTTTTGGTCAATGAAATATCAGTATTGACTCGTGTTTAGCAACATGCCAATCCTCCTTCTCCTTCACCCACCATTGCCTCTGCATTCTATCCCTGACATCTCTGTTAGAACATGTAACATGGTCAGTCTTCAATGGCTTATGACTTACTACTCACTTATAGCCTTCGTCGTTAACGTTCAACAGAGTTTTTATTTAGTGAAAACCATGCGCGCTTGTTTGGCGCCAAACACTCCAACCACTGTTTGAACGAACCACTCTCCAAAAACCCGCAGCTATGCTCTCAAAACCCTCAGCTGCATTTCCAAACGCCAAAACCCACCTCCGAATTTCCCAAAACCCACTGTCGTGTCCCAAACCCAGCTGCATCGTCGGGTGTAAACAAATTTAGCTCCGACATGATTCTTGCGTCTTACCACCACCGACTACGATGAATGTAAGCCTCGTCTCCTTTTCCATTGCCATATAACGCCTCTTCTAGACTGCGAGCCTGCTCTCTTGCTGGTGTAGCCTCAATGGCTGTCCCAATTCCTGTCCCAGCATCCCATTCTCCCAACGATTCCTTGCTGAGCTCTTCCTCATTGACCAACTCGCCGTTGCTGACCACTCCGTCGAGCTCGAGTGCCAAATCTCACCGCAGACTTCCGATCAGGTCCAAACACCAACAGGTCCAGCTCCTCGAAGCTGCTGCAATACTTTCCCATCTGTCTCCTTCCTCCTCTTTACCAGAAGACAGATCTCTCTGGCCTAGCTTTCTCAGCAGCAGAAGCCTCCCTGGTCCAAACGACGGCATTCCCCAAGCAGCTCCTCCAGCAAGACGCGACTGAGGCGCAATCACTGATTCCAAAGCTTTCATCAGCACCACCACTCCCGACGGTTCCCGTCTCTCTTCCGAAATCGGCTACCCCATTTCTTCTTCTGTACCCCCCCTCAGGCGGACCACGTTTGCACAATTATTCTATTCCCCTAGACGGTTCCAACGTCGGTGCCATTTGTCCTCACAGCCAGCTAACCACCTTGTCTATTGCCGGCCTCATCGTCTGTTGCCAAGATGACCAAACCCTTGACCCAATCCGGCGTCAAAGTCATTGCGCAACACATCCCCTGCCCTCAATACCGAACACCTCTGCTCGGCCGTCATTCGAGTTCAGCAAGCTTTTCAATTTCTTGCTAAATCCAATCAATCTACGCTAGCATGCACCTGAACCCAAATCCAACAGCACCACATTCCATCCACCCTCGCTCAATCCGATCAGCCTACTGAATCTCCCCTTCTCTGCACGCTCAACCCACCTATAACCAGTCTACACCCTCTCAGTTCCAGCCAAATTGTGGGGAATTCCATGTACATCCGTATTTTATTGTTTAATCCAGCCATGTAGCCATTAGTATACAGTACAATGTATTTTATATAATGAAAATAGCCTATTAAATGAAGCTGTAGCTTGAATATCTAACCGTATGGGTGCTGGGGAGGCCCAATGTATAGTGATGCACTGGCTGCAGGCTTTGTTGATTAGTCAACATATGTAAACAAAGGGCGGGCAGAGCGCATATGTTGACTAGTGCCCGCCCTGTGCCTACTAATTTAAGGGTACCTATAGGTACCCTATACAGCAGTATTCATGTATTGTACATATCCTGAGCTATTTCTGAGGTGGATACAACCTGCTAAAAAGCCTTTTCAGTGCCCAGGGTTACAACCACATATAAGCCTTTTTCATAAACTGGATGTAACCAGCTGAAAAGGCTTTCTACTATGGCAAAGGGTGGTACTCAGCCACATGAAAGGCAAGAACTGAGTCTGATTGAAGCAGCTGGCACTCAACCGTATGTAGCTGCTGGTTTTCATCATGAATGGAGGTGATCAGGCGTTTTATTTTGATATTCAAACAGACGATCTCAGTCTGAGCCTGCTTTTCCTTGAAAAACTGATCCAGGGCCATACGACCTGCTGGTGTAGCCCACAGCTGAGAGGATATATCTTCACGACATGCATGGCGCAGCAAATTGAATTCGGAGAGGAAGGTGTACTCCACAACTTGCGCCCATTGCAGTGAAGGCTTTGGTGGATGAACAGCAGCAGCAGCAGCATTGTACTGGCCAAGAGTGGTGCGAATGGCATGGGAGCAGGACTGGAGAGCTTTGGCTATGTGCTTTCATAGCTTGTAGCCTGCGGACTAATCAGTATCATGATGTGAGTGGACACAAGTATGCACCAGTGCGAGACATGTTCATCTTGGTGAGCTCAAACAGGCGAGCCACTACCAAGCCTTCCAATCTATCCAATGCCTTCTGGTAGCAGTGCATGGTGATCAGAGTAGCAGCCTCTCTCCATTCCACTGACCCAGGAACCCACCGCTCCTGTACATTGTGCTTGTTTTCCAACGCCTGTATGCGATCAAGGAGGCGACTTTCTTTCTCTAACGCATGCCGACGGGCCCGTGCTTGGGAGGCTGTAGTCTTGTTGCCAGGCTGGTGTGGGTCATAGGCGAGAAAGACATTCTGACCCACCTTTAGTGTCTCCCTGATACCACATTCAGCAAACAGTGCATATGATATTGGGCAAACGCACCTGATGTCATTGAGCGCGACCAACTCCTGGTAATATTCGATTTTGAACTCTTCATCCGGCAGCGTACCTTTCTTGCTTTCCAGATACTGATACTCCTCGTCAAGCCATTGCTGAAAATTGGTGCCTTTGGGGAACTCAGAATACCCCATAGGCGCATTTGCCAAAATGTCCAAAGCCTGCTTATAATTGTTCACCAGGAAGGCACCTGTAGAAATCAGCCCCCAATAGGTCATGTTATGCTGCGAAAACCCACTGAGAGCTTCTCTAGTATCCACTTCATCCAGATGTTGAAAATAAAGAGCCAATGATTGGCATTGATGGAAGGCGCTCGAGTGCCGGAAACCCCCTGCCAGCTCATTCGTTTTGGCAAAGAGGCATTCACATCCCTCTAGATCTTCCAAACCCATACCATCCACATAAGTAGGCAGCCTCTTGACCTGACACTTGCGATTGTGTCCGTGGCTGTGAAAGAGGTTCACCAAGGACACAAAGGCCGATCTACGAGCTAGCTGCACCAAGGGTGTCCAGCTCAGTGTGATATCGAAATGACAGCCTACATCATAACCAGCACCAATCCCCTCCCTGAGAGTCTTTAGCAGATGCTCTACCACAGCAAGGGGATACTTGGCTAGCTCTCTGCTGCAAACCATGTCTGCTACACAAAGGATGAAGCCATGGCGGCAAATGCAGGCAAAAATGCCAGTTTCATCGAAGATTCCCCACATGCAGGCTGTGGTGTCATTGACTATGTTCTTCCAACGATCAGAGCAGGGATTGAGCTCGTAGGCATCTGCAGCCTAGAATACAAGTGTTAGCTGGCAGATTCTATGAAATAGAAGACCTACTGGCTGCAGCATATCCGCCATTGACTCTTTGGACCACTTATCCACAGCCTCTCTGTGAAGGAAGTAATCTCCACAACCAACACAGCCATCGTCCCTCTCAGTAACATCTCCTACCCAATCCCCCTCCACTCCCCACCGGCGTAAGACCCTCTTGGCAGAATCATTCCCATTGTATGCAACCAACATCGAAAAGCGCATTTTGGGTTCGTCTTGGAGTTGGTAGGTGCAAGACACACATGCATTCTTGATTCGCCAATCGGGAGCATCCCTATTGACTGCTTGCAGTACCTTCTGCCTCACACGATCCAACACTTGGATGTAGATGTCAAACGAGATGCTGAGTTGCTGGTATAAATGTGTTTTGATTGGCAGACCCTGAAAGTCGAACAGGAAACGCCCAAAGGGTTGCACACCCAGGCGAGGGCAGCAAAGTTTCAACAAATGGAACATCTTGACAGTTCAAACAGTGAACGCAAGGGTAGTTTGTAGTGGTGCAGAAGGAATGAGTCCATGTTGGAAGATGGCAGCACAGAGAGACGGGTCAGACTGGCAGTAGAAGATTTTAACGTGTTTGATATCTAGGAAAGAATGCTCAGCCTTGCATATAGAATCCATATGATACTTACAAAATATTCAGTTCGACAAAGGATGCAGTATGATCGTCTTTGGGATCAGCGACATGCATTGAATCCCAACCGCCCATGTCCTCACACGATGCACGCCAGACCATATAAGAGGCCACCATACCAGGCAAAAACTGGTCAAATACCGCCACACGAAGTGACATATGATCTCGTCGTTTGCATCTGTCCTGACGTGTGCGTCTTGATGTAGAAATGAGAAAAGCGTGGAGATATATAGATAAGTTTGATCTCCTGGTGCATATCCTCCATTATATCTTCCCATTCTCCTCCAATATGACTCATTGGTGCTTCTACCCAGCCAGCAAGGATGTCCTGTAGCAAAGGGTCCTGGTCCATAGTCTCATCATCAGAGGGGGATTCCGTATAGACATTTTCATAGTACTGTATTGTCTGGTCTCGCAAAGCCTGTATATCTTGAATTTCTCAGTGTTCTTCACTAGTCAGCTCTATGGGTAATCAGATTGAAAGATATAGAATATAGAATAGCATTATATACTCACCTTGTTGTAATCGAGTGTTCCGCTGGTTGATCTCCACTTTACTCTTGGCTATCCGCCTTGTGGAGAGGATTTCACGAACTCCCAGAGTTGTGCATGCAATGCGGTGAGTTGTCTTGATTCTATGATGGCATGCACCTAGCATGCTAAGACAAGTCACCTGACCTGATCCGCACTTGTTTATCACCTTCAACGATGCATCGGTAAGTGGCTACATCCATCAGCCCCATCATTCAGCCTGGGAGTGCATTCGAACGTGCAGGCGACGTGTATGTGCACGTTTCAACACTTGGAACCCTATGCTGTCTGCATCTAACACATATGCCCCCCTTGACAAGCTTGACACCCGGTTTCAGCACTTGGAACCAGTGAAAGGCATTAATCCCCATCTATTCTGTCTTCATTCACGTGTAAACGCGTACTCTTACTTATGCTACCTACGCAGGGATAATGAACTGGTGCAAGTCAAGGTTCCCAGTTTTGATGTCACCTCTGCTGTCTGGATGGCCAGCCAACTCGAAGATGCCCTCAGCAACTCAATTGAAGGCTTCATCTCACCAGACCCTGCCCCGAATGCGTCTCTCCATCATCCTCCCCTCGCAGATGCAAAAATTGCCCCAAAACAGAGCCGTGGCAATCAACACCACCAGCAGTGTCGGGCTGCAGCCATCCAAGCACAAGGACACTACCCCAAACCCTACACTGTTGAATCAGTCCTTTCTGAAGCTCAGCCTTATCACAGCGACCTCCCCACCGTTGATTTACCCCATGTACATGGCACATTTACAGCAAAATGTGAACACTTTACAACGCCTACGCTTAAGCAGCAAACCCTGGAAGAAATGAAACGACCTCGCTGTGTAGAAGAGCTGACCTCCAATGGCTTCACCTATATACCCTACGCCGGCAAATCTGCCTACTTCATCAACTGCAACAACATTGTATTTGCTGTCTTAGCAGCACTGCCATCCAAAGGAGACTTCAATGCAGCTGCAGATTGCGTCTGCGACCTTCTCGTGGAGCTCTCTGCTCATCTCCCTGCACCAGCAGAGCACCGCCACCATTCCTTTCCTGCTCTTAACTTTGGGGTCCACCATGGTCAAGGGGCTCGGCAGCCATCTCAGTTGCACTCCAGTGAGGGAAGAAATCCCTACGTCATGGAAGAGCTATTGCAGAACGCTGACTTCCAACGCCTCTGCACATTCCAGTCTGGTAAGGTCTTCTTAAGGAGTAAATTGCGACTCACGACCAGCTTAGCTGCATTCCAGCTTTGGTTCCCTGATCTCTTCAAATTCTACAAGCAGACTATGGATCAATTGAAGGCTGCACTACCTCTACTTGTCTTTCCTGTTGCAAAGAGCATCTTTCCCGGTATGAGCGTCAATTTCAGTGGCAGAGTTGCGTGCTACTGGCATCGCAATACCAACAATCTGGCATACGGAATCTGCGCCATCACTCCAGTTGGCCGATTTGACCATACTCAGAGTGCACAGTTGGTATAGAGGAACTGCGGCTTATTATCGAGGTACCGGCTGCCTCTACGGCGTTCATCATGTCCTCTTGCTGTACCCATTCCAATCTCCCACTCAGCAATGAAGAAATTCGCTTTTCATTCACCCAATACGCTGCAGGGCCCATTTTCCACTATGTACAAAATCACTGCATGACTGAGAAAGCGTTGAAGCTGGTGAATCCTGTGGCATGGCGGGTAAATCAGTCTCTGAAAGACGATGCCTGGGCAAAGGGTGTCTCACTACTGCCAACAGTAGAGACGGTCATAGACTACGACAACCTGTATTTATGATAGAATTCAAGGCAATTTAGTCAGTGCAGATATTCAGAGCTGCATTCAAGTGTGTAATTTAAAGTCACTAACTGGTATTAAAAGCAACTAATCCATCTCATGGCCGCCAGTACAATCAGGTCCCGTAAAATATCCACCAGAATACTCCTTCTGTGATTTTTGAGTTGTGGCAAGCAGTCAATAGGGTCCAATGATAAAAATGTCACTAACTGGTATTTAAAGTCGCTAACTGGTCAAATTGGCCAAATGACAATCAAGTGATCGTAACGTCTTTCTACTTGCTTTCATTGACCCTAGCTCTGCCCCTCAACTTGGTGTGTCACAATTGGTGGGCCGAGTCATGACTCAAGGTAAGCTACTTTCTCAATGTTATTCACTAAATGAACTGCTCTAGATTGTGCAGATAACATTGAGATATGTGTAAATTAAGCAGGTTGCAATATTGATCGTCTATGCAGTCTACATGTTTGGAACCCGCTCGGGCAAAACGAGGCCGCAAACCACTCAATCCTGAAGACAAGGCTGCTGCTAGAAAAGCTGCTACTGTGCGATATCGCAAAAGGTAATTCGTAAACCCATTGTGCATCAGTCAAACCTGAAATTGAGCCTAGGCATCAACAGCATGTACGCACCGTGTCTTGGAAATGCATGCAATGGTATGTACAACTACTCACCATTGGTGTCTATTGCAACTAATCCTCTGTAATGCAGTCTGAGAAGCAAGCAAGCGGATCTCCCCCCAAAAGCTCGCTCTGAATTTCGCAAAGCTTAGTGGGATTATGAGGAGAATTACCATAATTCTCGTCATGAACAACTCAGAGAGCGTACTGAGATACATCATCAGCAGTAAGACTATCATATTGCCATGCATGTATCTCATATTTCATAAGTGGAGGTATGTCGGTACCTTCTGCTAATGGGAATACTACACGAGCATATTCAAAATCCAAAACAACTGCTGAAGAACTAAATGGTGAGGTGGCATCCACCACAGCCCGCAACTGCCATTTCTGGTCAGCAGCAGAGCTTCGTCGGTATCAACACAAGGAGAGATTCGTGGATGGGGAGCAGGAATCGGATGATGAAGAAAGGGACGCAGAAGGTTCTTATAGCCAGAATTACTGGTAAACAATATTAATGACAGATTAGTGTTTGACTTGTCGGCTCAGCATAGCAGTTGGTGCACGGGACCGTATATCCCATCATTGATGGGCGATCACGTTTGCTGATTGCTTCTCTCCTCTTATCATGATTCCCTCTGCCACTCACTTGACAAACACTGGCTTAAATGCTGAGATACCTTGGAACCCAAATGTACATTTTGTGATTCTTTATCCTCACTGTCTCACACCAGCAAAGCTTGGTTTATATGGAACCATTCATCCCAGTGTAGTGGAGCAGGCATAAGTCAATTTCTCAAGTCTTCTGTTTCTAGCTTACTCGCAGCTTAACAGACCGTTTATTCCATTGAAGTGGAACCAGACTTTCCCGCTCACCATTGAATGTAGTGATATGGAGCTTGCCAATACGATTCACAGACTCCTTCAGCCTTGTTCTACGCCCAGCCACCAACTGCTTTGATGAATGTGCTTGCCCAGGAGACAAGTTGGATAGAGGCATGCCGTGTTTTAGAAGAGCGCACCCCAATGTTCTATATATTAGTTCAGGCACATCGTATTGGCATCTACTGTGACAAGTGAGTGTTTTATAGCAACTTCTCTATTGTATGCTAACTCTGTTTACAGAGCGGAGGCCAATAGAAGCCTCCAAAAGGCAAAGGCCAACATTTTCAGACAATTCTATGCATACTGCCAGTTCTCACCTGCGTTTCGGTGCATGCTTACAAAAGGCGGCGACGACGAGGGCCACGTTCAATCAGGGATGTTGTTGGACTACAATGTATTTGAGCCTCAACAGGTTCAGCTCAGCTCTGCTGCTCTGCCCAGCCCTACAACCTCCATTGGCTATACTACCTCCAGTTCTACCATGTCGAAGCTGGAGCAGCAAAATGTATCCAGTCCTCGCACTCCAGCACCTCAGACGCCTGTCAAAACTGAATCTCGCCACCAGATTCCTGTTCTTACACCCTGTCAGACACCTAGAGCCCCGAAAACCCCTACCTCCTCACCGGTGCATGCGGCAGTGTCCCCAATAGCTCACTCTCGCTCTCAACCATCCTACTCTTCTGCTTCACAACCTTTGGCCTCATTTGGGTGTTCCGCTTCTCCACCACCCATTGTTCGCACTCCAGGGCACTCGGGGTCTACTCAGGCCAGAACTCCCTCCCCCAACAAGCAATCCAGGTTTCCAGTTCAGATTAATGTGAGCGTCAATCCAATTATTGAGGTTTCAGACATTACAACTGGCTTTTATTGGGGCGGTGAGTGTATACCTCAATTGTACAGAGATGGAATGATATTTCTTCAGACACTTCGCCCCACCTACCTCTTAATTTTCCTCCTCCGCTGAGTCCAGGTGGGTTACCTCCCCCTCTATGTCTAGATCTGTCACAGGAGACCCAGAAGCTCGTCACTACCATTTTGGGCTTCACTGAAGAGGAATGCGATCATGTCAAAATTGCCATTGGCTGGAACCAATGCAATCAGGAGGGTGTAATGAAGATGTTGCGTGACTATCATCTTTCCGATGCCAAAATCGAGAAAGCTATTCAAGTTTGGGAGTTTGCATCGTCAGTAGGGGGTGGAGGGGATGAATTCTAGCTTTATGATTCTGTAAATGCCTTGCATTAGATTTAAATTTACGTTGAGTGTCTTTCAAAAGTCATGTGCCTTTGTTTATTCCGCCTTGAATGCCTGGCTATGACCCATTGCGGGACCATACTCCCAGTACCAACTTGTTTCAATACATCACACCAAGCTTGACAAATGCAAAACACCAAAGCTCGACAACCTCCTCATATCAATGGGACTACTGTACTCCCATCCACAACCACGAAAACTATCCCAGTCCAGCTCCCACTTCACATGGGTTTACTTC
>QLOY01002231.1:0-21279 GCA_003313965.1 Megacollybia marginata
GAAACAATGTGCTTTCCATCAGATGAAAAAGTAACAGAGGTAACCCACTGACTGTGGCCTGTGAGAGGCTTTCCAATCTGCTCCAGCTTCTCTGAATCCCAGACACAAATGGTTGTATCATGTGAGCCAGAAACAATGTGCTTTCCATCAGATGAGAAAGCAACAGAGGTGACTGCATCAGTGTGGCCTGTGAGCTGGCCAATTTGCTCCAGTTTCTCTGCATCCCAGACACAAATTATTTTATCATATGAGCCAGAAACAATGTACTTTCAAAGCAACAGAGGTGACTGTAGAACTATGGCCTGTGAGAGGCTGGCCAATCTGCTCCATCTTCTCTGCATCCCAGACACAAATGGTTTTGCCAGAAACAAACCTGATGCCTGCAGCCTGTGTGAGGCTGTCCAATCTGCTCCAGCTTCTCTGCATCCCAGACACAAATTGTTTTATCATATGAGCCAGAAACAATATGCTTTCCATCAGATGAGAAAGCAACAGTGCTGACTGGACCACTGTGGCCTGTAAGAGGCTGTCCAATCTGTTCCAGCTTCTCCACATCCCAGACACAAACTATATTACCTGAACCAGAAACAATGTGCTTCCCACTAGGTGAGACAGCAACACAGGAACACATTTCTACTGGAATTCTTGCCTGTAGGGCTGTACCAGATATATTAGAGGTGCAATGCAACAGATTGGGAAATCTGGAGGAATACTGCTGCCATATACTTGAACTTGTTAAGGACTGGTATAAGGAACACTTTGATTAGTGATATAGAAAAATTTACATACCTGGTACAGGATAAGGAACACTTAGGGGTTCCCCCGTACCTAGGTTACTAATATAGTAATGTCCGGCGGTCACTCAGCCGCGTCATCCTCTAACACCCCCCCTTGACCGTGGTTGAGTCTCAATAGCTTAACCCAGCATTGATGAAGTACTCGTCCAAGTGGTTTAGTGAAAAGATCAGCAATATTGGAATGGTTGGGGATATGAATAACGTCAATGATCCGTTTATTGACACAGTCGCGAATAAAGTGATACCAAATTGCAATGTGTTTCATCTTGGTATGACCATGTGGATCGTGACTGCAGCTAACAGTTGCAGAAGAGAGTGCAGGCCATGCCCTAAAAAAAAGGCTTTTCGAGCTGGTTATAACCACTCAGAAAAAAGCCTCTCTCATGGTTAGATCCACTACCACCCAAAATTCTTACCTCAGCAAAAGCGGCCTGGGGCAGGATGGCGGGATCACATGTGCACTCATGCGCCTGATAGTGGCTGCATAAATACTAGTAAACAACAAGGTGACCATTTTGCTTGGGCCACCCTTGCCTGCTGCTAGGCTTACCCATCTCAATCCTTTGCAGTGGTGTATATGTACTGTACTAGTATGTATATCCGAATGAATAGTAGTAGCATATAATAGTAGAAAAAATGGCTGGATTTGATTTGCCAGATTGGATGCAGCAGTGTGATTGTGATTGCACGATGTCAGTTGGTAAATTCAGCTCAAAATCCAGTGAAAATATTAAATTGTATTCATACACATTACTCCACATACAGAAATAAAAATACGGAATAGAAGTGTGAATGGAAATGTGGCAGTACGAGTTGTTGGAAAGGTGTGTGTCGCATTTCAGGGTCTACCAGTCAATGATGTGTCGGTTGTGTCGGTTGTGTTGGAATTTGGATTGCAGAGGGTTTCCTCGATGATGTGCCAGCCTGCAATTGCTGATTGGATGAATGTGAGAAGTCAACACTGTGGAGGGAATAATTGACAATTGTTGACAACAGTCGAGGTGGAGCATCATATGATGGATTCATGAAATATTGCATGAATGGTCGTTCATTGAGGTGAGGAATGCCATACCAGTATCGATTTAGGACACTTACTGGTGAAGACGATGCGACGCCAGCCTCACAATGCATCAATAGGCTCCAGAAAGGCCTGGATTGGTGGGTTAGTCTATGCATGTTCCTAAGAGAGTTCCATTGGCTGGAGACTATTAATGAGGTCGACTATTACATTGCTGAAGTAAGTGGTACCCGCCACCAAACCTAACTAAGTGCCCATGCGCTACAACTCGTGCAAGGCCTACACGTCTACAAATGGATTGGTGAATTGGTGCAGATCGTAATGCAAGTCTGAAAAGATAGGAAGTGTCGGCTTCCACAGAGTGATGTTGGCTTATTTTGAGGAAGTGGGGCATTGGGGTGTGTTGTGGAATGATGTTGCTGCTAATATAGCCATAAAAGAGGCAGATTAGCTGGTAGATCGTCAATAGTATGAGTCTGAAACTCTGTTTCTTGCTCAACTGGCAGGACAATGGCAAGGGTAGTCAGTCTATGTCGTAGTACTTCAATACTGTCTGCGAGCATGATCCTGGCCACCTTAGCATATTTTGGCTATTGTATGTCTTCAATAAGGAAAGTTACGTCCATTTGAGTTCACCTGGCAAGTCAGACATGCTGGCAAGAGTTTGTGCCCTAAACGATGAATTTACGTTGAGTTTTGATGATGTGGCAAATATTTTCCGGACCTGAGTGAGATATGCATCATTTTCAGGTACCTGGCCAGGCGTGAGAACTTTTAGTACCTCCCGTACAATGAGTAGTAAAATCATTCCCTAAGCTCATTCCCGCCTGCCCGTCCAGACCAAATGTATTCAAATGTTATAATAGACATATAGGAGTTCCCTGGCTAGGTTGTAGCCGCTTCCAATGCCGGGACAATGAGGTATTTACGCTTTTGTAGGTATAATGGATCCGTGAGATCAAACCTGGCCAGATAGACATCCATGGCCGCACACTTGTTCATTTCTGCTAATGGCTCCCAGGTAACATCTTCATCACTCCAAAGGACCTGAAAACGTAGATTTTTTCCGGTCCACTGGTGCCCGTTGATCCTTATAACTCCAAGCTCATTAGACACATCAGAGGTGTCTGATTGAGTCTTGTCAATAGCGTCACTACCAGCATCTTCTTCATCCGACGAATCTGGACTCTTATCAATATTCTGAGGCTGATCATCATCTTCAGCATCTGATTCTGAACCGGTGGTGACATGAGCACGTGCTGCACGACCACGACCTCTGCCTCGACCACATACACGACCGCGGCCACGAACTTGAGCAAAAAAACTTTAGTTAATAGTGGTTTGTGAAAAGTGAACAACTCAACATACCATTTGTAGCTTCCCCTTGTGTACGTCCTCGGTTACCACGACCCCGTCCACGTGCTGCCAAGGCTCTCACATGTGTATCAGCCTGAATAGCCTTTTTAATCTCCTTGAACTTGGGCCGCATCTCCTTATGCAAAGCCTGCATCACTTTCTTGTGCAGATCATGCAACATGTTTTCCCGCATCTCTGTGCCTGTCATGTGCCGGCTTCCCCCTGTAGTATATGACCGCTTCTGCTTCTTTGCAAAGACCTTTTTCTGGAGGGTACTATTTTCCTTGTCCATGAGAACCATTTGTGCGTGGTTCCGCTCTAGCTCAATTCCTGCTGCCTCAGCAATAGAACGAAGGACCCTGTTCTCTTCCTCCAGTGCTTTTCGTGAAGCCGTGTTGCATAGGGGAGACGGAAGGGCAATTTGATAAAGAGTGCACTCTTCAGTGAGTGATATAGCTGCTGATCCTGATGTTGAGGACCGTGGAGGAGTAGAGGGTACCGAGCTGTTTGTAACTGATCCTGGGGTAGAAATCTCTGGAGTCGGGACAGGTACAAGGAGTGATGTACGTTGCACAGGAATAGGCTGAGCTGCTTGAGTTGTGAAGTTCTTTGCAGGCTCATAAAGTGAAACTGGGACAGCACTCTCATCAAGTGGCCATATTCCAGTTTTGCGGAATGCAGAGAGTATTGTTTCATGCTTGAAAGCCTGATCTCTTGCATGGGAATAATGTTCAATAAAGTTGTATTTGTTAATATCAACATGCTGTCGAGACATCTAAGTAGTTTGATCATTATAGACAACACTTTAGAGGTGCTGGAAAGCAAACCTCTGTAACACGAGCTCTCCACTTGTATGCAAGCGGACCAAATACGCCAACATCACATGGTTGAAGTGCGTGTGTCGTGTGTGAAGGAAGACAGAGAATAATGATGCGATGCTGGTCGGCATAGTCACAGAACTGAAATGTGCAGTGACTGTTGTGCCCATCGAGGATAAGCAATCGGTAGTCACCTGGGTCCTCTAAGCGCGCAGCTGATGTTGGAGCGAAGTCCTTTTCAAGCCAAAGAGTGCCTAGCTCTTGATCAGTCCATCCATTTGGTGAGATAGAGATGCTGCGAGTAAAGGTCAAATAAGTGATGAGTAGCTCAACAAGTTTTATGTGCACATGCCTTGCATCACACAGGTTGTTCTCCCCCCAGCGCAGATCACGACGCTTACCCTCAAACACAATTGATGGTCGCAACGCAGTGCCATCAGCACAGATGCATTCCATGATCGTGATAAGATCTCTGCTACCCCCATGAATTGACTGGACCGTCTTTTGGTCACGATCAACTAGAACTGCTATACTTCTTACTCCCATGCCGAGCTGGACACCCTTCTCATCCATGTTGTAGATATTCTCGTATTTGATGTCATATAGATTCATGAGCTCTGTGAGAAGTGTGAAATAAGCATGGACAGTAGGCTGATTAAGTGAACGGGCATGGCATTCTTCAAGACTCGATGTCCATTTTATGTGTAAGTCAGGATGACGTATCTGGAATCGTCTTGGCCAAGAATGGCCAACGTCTCGACCAGCAATAGCAGAGGCATATGCACCAATAGTGTCAAGGGAGAAGGGCACTCCACGACAGCCTTTGATCTAGGATATTATGATTAAATTTGTGACGAAATATTAGTACATTTATGCACCTTGATCCACTCCTTTAGAACTAATTCCTGTGGCTTCGTCAACAGCTGCAGATGTTCATGAGACTCCTGGCGTGTTTTTACACCCTTCAGCCGTGTCTGTAGTGTGCTACGAGGAACACGGTAGTATGTTGCTGCCTTATTGATGGATTGACTACCAGCATTGATTGCACGTATAGCTAGCTGCATGCGGGCCTCCTGTGGAAGATCCGCAAGATCTGCATCATTGAGAGGAGTGCTGGCATCATCAGCAAGGTCTGGAAGATCGTTGAGGTCGGCCAGGATGTGGTAAACGGCTGCAACAGCAGGGCTAGCAGTAAGGTCCTGAATCTCACATTTGCAGGTTTATATAGGTTGAGAAACATCGGAGATCCCAAATAAATTGCATACGGAAGTACGAATACATGTGAAAGTGTGGTGAAATGATGCTTATTTTTAGTATATTCGTGTCAAGTTCAACACAGCGTATGGAATGCCTGGACTGCTACCAGGCTTCTTATTAGCTCTAAATAGCTTCAGAGTAGATGTATACGCACACCTGGACTGTTTATTTGACATCTAAGCTCCGCTATTCCTGCGAAATCTCCCCCTCTCTCAATGCATATGAAAATAGACTTGAAATAGACATCACTGTAGCGTGGGTCAGTAAGAGCACAAAAAAATACAGAACATACTGATAAGGAGACCTTTTCACATGGCCAACAACCCTAGCAAATTTCGGGGCAACAGCACTGAAGGATTTAGAGAAATGACACCCACAATATCATGTCTTCGGCTATATATTATGCACAGCTATTGAGATGTATATGTCAAATAAAATGTAATGAGATCCAGTAGCATGACTTACAAGCAGATGAGATGTAGAGCAGCTACACACGAAGGGAATGGGCACATGCACGAGGCATTAGAGGGAGAAACAACGGAGAACCGGAGTATTTTGTAAGGCAGCATGACAGGCTGATTAAGGAAATCACGCTGTCACACGCCACGGGAGTCGGAAAGCTTATGGCACTGATGACACACAAGTCCGATCATTGCCAAATTCAATGGAGAGCATCATATAGATGTACAACTCATACTGTAACACAAGAATCGGCAAATAAGTTTGATAATCAGCCTGTATAAGTAAACTGGCCAGCTTCCCAGGGGTGGCCAGGTTCTGGGTGCTAGATAGTAGATGTCACTTACCTGGGAGGCAGAAGATAAGATTCTGCTGCGTTCAGGTGTTGAGATAGAATTACTGATTTTCGAGGTGTTGCACACGGACCATGTTCACTCGAAAAAAACTCACTGGAAGCACTATCAGTTGTTCCATTAAGCTGAAAAAAGGGTAACTATATGTTGATAACATTGGTGGCGGAATTATGGAGAGAAATCCGCATGAACTGAAGATATTGATATGTCTATCTTTTAGTGCAAAATCCAGCACTTCGTCAATACGGAATATAAGTGTCAATGGGGACAAACCTGGGGGCTTTCTTCAGACCATCTCTGGGTCACTGTATACCCTATACGAGACTTTCTTGAGCTTGGCGAGACGATTTGCGGTTGTGAGAGAGAGCCAAGAGTGCGAGCGCCCAGGCGCTTGTGCCTCGGGACATTGGAACGTCCAGGCACGTGGCTGTGTAAGCCAGACCTCTCTTCCTTTATCGAGCTGGTGTGGCTATTCCAGACCGGATTTCAAGCAGGTAAGTACTAAATACCATCTGATCTATACCCAACTCAATAAGCATTGACAAGCCCTACACAGCAGCCACATCATCACCCATGAACTCGTAACCCCCAACCTCCACACCCCACATTCTCAACACTTATCGACTGTTATTCTCCTCCCAAGTCAATGTCATTCAATTAGATAGCTAGGTGAGGCCTCTGCCCCACTAACTATCCAATCACCCATTCGCTGCCTAGGGCCAAACCGACACCTTTTTTGCTGGCCATTTCTACCCACAAAACTCTGTAAAAGCTAGCTAAGTAAGACCTCTGTTCTACTTCCTCTCTCAAATCCCCTTGTTCACAGTCCAAACAAAAAACCCACTGAGGCAAATGATGGCGACCTACTAAATCCCTACCAAACCAACAACGGTCCATACCGAATCAACAACGAAATCCCTTCCACCACTTCGTCACGCTCCCACTACCTGTTCAACCACCCATCAAACTGTTGCCGAATACCACACCTCGCCACTTCCCAAAATCAACTGTGTTTTACGCTGCTGCCACTCAATCAACAATGGCTGAATCCCTCCACTGCTGCTTAATTATTGACAAGCCCCTGCTTGCGTCGCCTGTACAGGGAAAGCCACACCAGCTGACGTTGATGAAGGTGGGTCCTTTTTTTCTTTCATCCCTGTATCTCAATACCTCACCAGTGACGAATCCCTGTACGAACCCCCGACCAGAGAACATCGCTGTCCCTTTGTGCTCAACCCCTCACCGCTGCTATCATCGAACACGACCATCATCCTGTGTGGTGCCTTGCCCACCCCTAGCTTATTCGGAAACAACCTCAACTACTTCCTCGAACCTCCACTTCTTGTTTGACGCCAAACTCAGTTGTTCCCAAACTCTGCACCTACCACCGATGTCGCCAATGCATTTGCTGCCTAGCCAGCTCCTGAAACCACCCCATCCGATCACATTGGGCAACGCTCACTCCGCCGCTTCGTTCCCCAAACTGAACTGCCGCCAGTCTCTATTGCATTACAACTGTACCAACCGCCACCACCGCTCTGCTATCAGGTACACGCTGAAGCTCAGTAACTCCAGCCCTGCGCGTTTTCCGATTCTCACCAGCCCAATTAAATCGTCACCAGCACAGCATTTGCATGTAAATGCGAGTGCTTGTGAAAATCGACATATAGCAACACGGGCATTACGCCCTATATTAATTATTCTTTTTTCTATACAATTAATTTTTAATTCAATTTTTGTGTAATTTATTTATTTGTTGAATTCATCTGTGATTTATCATTAAATCCACCTATGAAGGCCTACATATTGCCATCTCTACACTATGTATACATCCTGAATACCATTTCAGTGTCAATGGTGCAGCTATGGAAGGAGCAATGGCATTGTAATACCCCTGTAACGCACCCGCATGTAGTTTTGCTGACTGGTCAACAACAACAAACAAAGGGGCGGGCACATCATGCATCACCCACCTGCTCACCTACTATTTTAGGATATGCATACTGGTCCATATAGTGTTCTGCCTAAGAAAATAGGCATTTGGCATGGTTATATCCATGAAAATGCCTCACTATCTGACATGGTTATAACCATGTTCTGAGGCTTTTTGGTGCAGCAAAGGGTGGAGAGTGGTCGCCAGGGTTTGTGGATAACCGAGCTCAAGAAACAGATACCTAAACCAGAGTACATCACGGGCACAATGGCTTGTGGACACGTATTCGGCTTCACATGAAGAGAGTGCAACAATGTTGCTTAGAGCTCCAGGCTAGAGGTGAATCACTGAGTAGGATGATGAATCCTGAAATGGATTTTCGGTATTTGCCCATGCCCCAATCCGAATCGGATAAGGCTCAGAATAAAGGATATGGAGCATCAACCTGGCTGAGTAAGATACCATGGGCCGAAGTGCCTCGTAAATATCGCAGAAGGTGTTTCGCAGATAGAATATGTGATTTTCCAAAGTTGGACATGAATTTGGCCAATTCGCAAACTGTATAGGCAATGTTGGGTCGGGTGCATGTTGCCAAATACATGCATTTGCCCACAATGAAGCAGTACGGAAATGATGACCGTACTTCAGCCTTTTCTTTGTCTGATTTGGGGCAATCATTGACACTGAGTTGTGTATTGGAATGCATCAGAGTAGTGACAGAGTTGCATGTCTCCATTCCGGCATCTCAAAGAATTGAGAGAGTATATGATTCTTGGTGAACTTTTATAGACCGTCGTGAATGCCAGCGAATGATGGAACAGCTGAGATGAAAATTGACATTCGTATTGTCTGTTATCTCATAGAATCCTGCTAGTTTTGAGACCATGTCATCAGATTCGGCTTTTGATGTGGATGCAATGAGCATATCGTCAACGCTAGTAGTTGATATCGATTTCTCTGATGCGGATTGATGTACATGCACACTCCAATCTGATTCTGTCCGCTTGAAGCCGATTTTATTGAATTTCTTGTCCAAATCGAGATACCATTGCCTACCCGCCTGCTTCAGTCCATAGAGACCACGATGGAGGTGCCAAAACCCTTGACCCAAAATTTCAGGTTTGCGCATATAAATCTCTTCCTCCAATGGTCCATTAAGGAACACTATTTTGACATCGACTTGGTGTAACTCCCAGTCATTGTTGGCAGCCAGAGTAAGCAAAGTACGAATGGATTCCCAGCGGGCTGTAGGTGCAAAGGTATATGTGAAGTCCTGGCTGGGAATCATTGCATATCCCTTCACGACCAATCGGGCTTTGAATCATGATATGAGTCTGTCTTTATCATGTTTGATGTGAAGAACCCATTTCGAATCCACTGCTTTCCGTCTGGGAGGTAACTCATCAACATCTTCATAAACACCCTTCGCCTTCAGCGCTTCGAGTTCTTCATAAATTGCTGCCAGCCATTCCGTCCAGTACACAGATAGTTTAGCTTTGTAAATAGACTTGGGATCCTTGGCGTTAGCATCATCAATGGGTTCGGTTAAAGTGGTGTTAACAGATGCTTCAAATTCGGTCATAATACCTGCAAATGTAGGGAATTCGTCTTTGGTGAGTTCAACTTCAAGCTCTAATTCTCCTTGAGACACGAGCATCAGAAGCCCCCCTTCATCTGAGGAACCAGTGTGGTCTACTAGGTGAGCCAATGAGATTCGTTGAACAGCAATCCGTTTGGACTGATGCGGTGTAGCGGATGATATGGAATGCTCAGGAGTGTACAAGTCGTTAGTAATGGACAGTGGATTGTTGTCAATAATCATCAGAGTATCATCATTTGGCAAACATTCGATTTCTGGCTCAGAGGCACTACATGTTAATCAGCTTTAAGCTGGCATAGACAGCATACAACGTACACCTCTGTTTGTGGGTCAGAGCCCGATATTTCCGCATTATTATGCTCAGAGATACTAATATATAATCAGCTTATAGCTGGCAATATGGTATACCACGTACACCTTGCGTTGAGGGTCAATGCCTGGCATAACATCAATACAATGTGATATTGACCCAAACTGGGTTGCAGCATCAAACGGGATATCATCCCACAAGGGACCAGAACGAATGAGAGGTTCAACTTTGACCTCTGGTAGTCCATGAAATACAACATCTTGATGAACCAGAACTGTTCACGAAGCAGGGAACCAAATGAGGTAACCCTTGGAATCTTGAGTGTAGCCTACAAATTGGCCTTCTTTGCCTCGAGGTTCAAATTTGGTGAGGGATCGGAGTTGAGACGGCAAGAAGTAACTATGCACCCAAAGGGACGCAAATGCGAAAGGTCAGGCTTCTTTTTTACCAGAAGCTCAAAAGGTGTTGTTTTTGAATCGATAGCTGAGTGTGGCACTCAGACTTTAATGTGAACAGCTGCCAGAGCCGCAAATGGCCAGAAGAAATCTGGCATGTCACCGTCCAGAAGCATTGCTCGGGACATGGAACCAATGGTCCAGTTGGTCTGTTCAGAAACTCCGTTTTGAGGTGATGCATCAGGTACAATCTTTTTGTAAGAAATACCATTCGCTTTGCAATAATCTTCAAACATCCCATGGATGTACTCAGGAGCATTGTCACAGCGCAAGAAGACGATCATGACACCCAAAAACTTTTCTACAGCCATGCAGAATTCAATGAACACTTTGAGGACCTCAGAACGCCTTTTAAGGAAATAAATGAAGATGAATTGGGAGTAATCATCAGTAACGGTAACCACCATAGCCAAGTGGTAGTTTACCGCAGATATCGGTATGAATTCGATAGAGAGGGCGCTCAGTGCAGGTATGAGAAACCTTGGGAAATGGGAGATGCTTTATGTTGGCAAGCGCACAGATGCGACAGTGAGGAATCTGTGTATCATCCCAAACAAGACCTGTAGTCACATCTTTCAGCCCTTTTATGTCTATATGACCCATTAGACGGTGTAAAAACCTGACCAACTGACATCACTATTCAACAATCTTAGTGTGGCCGCCATCTCATCCCCTGCTCAAATACGGTCGATTAAGGGATGTGGTTGGATTCTATTAAGGAGTGGTGTCATTGTAACAGGTGGAACCGGAACGGGGATAAGATTGAGTTTGTAGAGGTCATTCCATAGTGCTCCGCAACCGATAATAGAATTAGACTTCAGTAAGGAGATTTCGCCCTTGAAAATCCAAGTGGCTATTCCTTTCTTGTCGAGCTCAGAACCCGAGATCAAGTTAATGCGTGCAGAGGGGACATGTAGGACGTTGTTGAGGAGAACTAAAGTTTCTGTTCCATCAACTTCGTCCGTAATTTAACCAAACCTCTCCCTGGTGCTGTCGCAGACAGTTGACTATCGAAACCATTGATGCGAATAGGATTCCGAAGAGTTTCATAGGAGTGGAACAGATTTCAGTCATAAAATACATGTCTGGTTGCACCTGTGTCATAAAACATTGCTGTTTGCTTGGCAATTGCGGTGTTGAAAACTGTGGGAGAACACTGACAGACTGTATCAGAATTCTGGATAGGAGGAACATAGGTATTGAGAATAAGTTCAGAAACCAAATCTTGTGCAAGATTCGCATGAACAGTTTCAGTACTGTCAGCAGAATCAATCACATCAAGTTGAGAACATGACGGTGTTGTTGTTATGTTGTAGGCAGTGGATGTGGAGGTAGAGGGGGTTGGTCTAGAGTTGGAGCTGGAGCTGGAATACGACAGTGGATTCTGATTTGGTTGATGCAAGTGGCGACTGTTAGTTTTTGTGATTTCATCTTCTCGTCGAATTCTAGCTCATTCAATAGGTGGCAAATGAACAAGCTTGGATCCTCTGAACCAGTCCGGGTATTGTCCTTGCTTACCTCCTTTGTAAGCAAAACAGTCCTTGCATAAATGTCTTACAGGTTTCTCGCAGAATTTATTGTCGCATATTGGACAAGAAGTGGGTTGGGTATATTGTTTGCGAGGACATTTGCCATTGAAGGGGCCGAGTAAGCAAGGATCGCTTCTCCACTGTGACCATGAGGTCGTTTCAGACCGGTGCTGCCAAATTTAGTGTTAAACTCTGTTCTCACTGTCATAAGAATGGATGTGCTTGAATCAGGGTTTTGTTGCCTCTTGTCTTCAGCTTTCAAGTGCTCAAGCACATAATTGGAAGTGAGTGGTTTCTTTGCAAGTTCAGCTTTGGCCATTTCGTCTGCTAATTGTGAGGAGGTGTATTGCCATTCACCATCCTTGCGCATCATCGTCACTAGATGTCAGGCAAACTCGTGATCAGACATTGATGTCGGATCTGCATCAGTCAGTTCGTTATACATGCGCAGCATGTCGTCTTGCCATTTGACCGTGTCATATCCTGGTGCTGGAAGGTAAGTGAGGATTGTTTGTTTCAATCGTGTAGCCCGCATGGAGTTGGTTGGTCAATATTCATTCCGTAAAGCTTCCCAAGCCTGTTTGGCAAAAACGTAGCACTTCACAAGGTGAATCTTGGACTGGGGAATGGCTTCAACAATAAGTGATAAAGCTTTTGCATTCCCTAGTTTCCATGGACCGGCTTGTTTCTTGGCTTCTTCGACTTCAACTTCGTTGCCAGGGATGGTAACAGTGACATCGTTCCCGTTGTCATCTTTTGCTCTGATCCTCCATACTTTCTGCAGTTCAGGGATTGGAGGTGGTTTGGATTCGGGACCTTCGATGTATTTCCACTGGTTGTACGCCTTCATCTTTAAGGATGCTTTATATTCGAATTCGGCATAATTATTGGTTCGGCCATCATCTGTCAGCTTCGTTAACTCGAGTCGAAGCTTCTCAGATGGCATGGTTGTCTCAGGTGTAATGGACAACATTGGGTTGGAGGGAAAAAAAAAAGGGGTTATGATATATTGGCGAGTAAGTGATTATTTCTTTAAGAATCTGTAGCAGCTTTCAGAATTCGGGGCCCATAACCTGTTAAGGACTGGTACAGGATAAGGAACACTTAGGGGTTCCCCCATACCTAGGTTACTAATATAGTAATGTCCGGCGGTCACTCAGCCATGTCATCCTCTAACAGAACTTTTGGGTGCAAGTGCCAATGCAGAAAGGTAGATATGGGGTGCTGATGCCCAGAGAGGGATGGCAAAAGTTCTGATAAGATTGATGGCATCCTTTGCAAGTTGAATCACATCAGAGTCAGTCCCATGTTTCTATATCATTTAGTTGAATCAAACAAGTAACTAGTTACATACCTCTGTGTTAATGAGGCACTCCATTGCAGGTATTGGGACATTTGCAGCTTTTTTGATACTCAAAACCTCAAGCCAGAACAGTAGCTGGTGTTTCATAAAGTAAGAGATATTATCCCAAATATCATTATTCACTGTTATTTGCTGAAGATGATTTCCCCAGAAACAACAAGAATAAAACAGAGCTTTGGATATGTGAGCAAGCTGATCCTCTGTGAGCACTGAGTTTGGAAAATAAGAGGATTTGATTTGGCAGATGTTAAACTGCAGCTCTTTCTTCATGATGCTGGCAAGCCCTTAATGGCCTTGCTGGATATCAATAAAGAAGATATCACTATGGAATGGATTTGTGAGGTAGCCATGGAATGATGTATGAACAGGGCAGATAACATCTGCTCCATGAACAGTAAGAACTGATCCAAGGAAGGGAATGACATCATCAACTGCCTGCTGTTCATCATCATCAATGCATAATGCTTTGAGAACTGCAATGGATATTGGTTCAGCAGTGGCAAGCACTTTTGCAAGAACAGATTTGACAGACTGAATCTGAGAGTTTGTACAAGGAAATTTCTCTGTCAGAATAGCACTATATAGGTATCAAGACTGGTGCCTTGAGACAATACCAGGCTAAGGCGCTTTTGAGCATTAGCCCCAGCTTTTCTATCTGAGTTACAAATGTGATGGCAAGCAGTTGCTGCCCATTGGAAAAGACCATCTGCTTTGGATATAAGTTTCTCAATATCAGAGTCATGTAATTGGACATTAGCTCTGGCCAATTGAGCATGGATATATGACTTGACATCTGTGCTGATAGACTCTCTTGCTATTTCATTGACTTCTTGAACAAGTACATGGGGTTTATCTGGCAGAGAAGTCACGATATCATCCTCTGGGCATGATGTGAACATTTCCTGGAGGTTTGTCATTGGAGAGAATTTTAAGAATGCTTTCTCAATTGGTGCATTCATCAAAAGCATCTATGACAATGATGATAATACCAATGCCAGTTAGAGCTTGCATAGGCTGGCAAATAAATGCCTCATATTGTTCTGAAGGGATGCCTAAAATCAAATGATGATAAGTATAATAATCCTTCAGCCTTTAGAACTTACATGAAGAGCGCAAACCATAATCTTCAACACCTTCAGCTAGTTTAATCCTGAAGCATTTGTCCAAATCTGCCATGCCTCGTGCAATGGTACTGAACATGTTCTCAGCCTTCCAATTGCTTTGATCATCATGACTGAAGCAAAATGATGCTCCAAGTCTTTTCATTTTATATAGTCTTGAGGCAACTGTGTTAGCAATAGTGGATTTCCCAGTTCCTGCCATGCCATGCAGGAGAAATATAGTCTTCTGCTGTCCATCACTGTTTGAAGAAGTACTAGATGCTATCCACTGAAATATCATGTCAAGAATAGCCACTCGAGTGTTGGGAAGGCATATTTTCTCAGAGTTGAATCTTGCTTTTGTGGAATATTGCATATCCTTGAGCCTTTCCTCAATGACTGTCATCATGGTGAGGAAAGGAGATAATGTTAGTAATGTACTCACTGAGATCATCCAGCTTCTCCTTTAAACTTGTTACATCTTCTGCAACTTGTATGACCTGAAGTTCAACTTGGACAATATTCTCAGCCATAAATGCAGCTTGCAGTTCCACAAAATTTGCCTTGAATTGGTTGATTTTTGTATTAGGATTGCTTGCTGCATTGTTGAGTGTTCTCTTCCCTAGATGAGCCTAAGTATACAAAGACCAGGAGATAGTATAGTACTGACAAAACTTTGCAATCTTGGTGTAGTCAGATATGAACCATCCACATTCTGTTGTTTGCTGAACCATTTTCAGAACAATCTGACTCTTTGAATCATGGTGAAGCTTGTCAGCTTCCTGAACTAAAGTGAATGTGTGATTCATAGTCTCCATAAGGGACATGACATCTTTGTCAAGTTCCACCTGTTTTTGAACCTCCTAGCAGGGCTTATAAGAAGAGATAGTAGATTTAGGAGATATACCTTTGGTATGAATGTCAAAACTGACCAGGCTAATTTAGCATATGGGTGTATCTTGAAGTTGTTCAATAATTGTGCCAATATAGGAAGGTATCTGAAACTGACCTCACACAAATGATCTCCAAGGTTTTGAAGACTTTGAAGACTTGTTAGGATATTGGACAATGTATCACTAAAGGTTATATCTATTCCCTTTTGTATAATGGGATCAGTAGATTCCTAGCATTCTGAAGTATGAAAGGTGGAGCAGGAAGTTGAGAGTGAGATTGAGCAGCTTGGACAGCCTGCACCATGTCATGCATTTTCCCATCTGCAACAGTTACTATCTTGAAATGCAACTGCCCCAAATCTTTGTGTTTGGAACTAATGATGTTGAGGGTTACTGTTCCACAGTCATTGAAATAAAGCCCTTGCATAAATAACAATGCATACCTCCTGTATCCTGATTGTAACCTACCAAGAGGTCCTCTATAGTCTTCTCTGCTTCTCCAAACTCTTTCTTGAGAAGAGAGACATGAGAGGTATAAATCTTGAAGATAATTTTAGCTGTCTGAGTTGCTGAAAACCTCAACACCAATTAGCAATGAGTAGATCAATTTTTAGAGCAACTTGGCTTACGATCTGATGGGATCCAACTCTCTGTCCTCCTTCAGCTCATAGAGTCGGAACTTCTCCACAATCGAGTCGGTTTTATTTCCATCCACAACAAAGAGATTCGCATAATAGTGCTTCCAGATTCCCACAAATGAAGGTTTAGCAGGCAAATTTACACACAGATCTAAGGTCTTGGTAAATAGATGAAGTCTGAGACTATTGTACAAACCTGAAAGTTTCCATTCTTTTACCTCTGTTAGAAGCATTGTGCTCGGGGAAGACATTATCAATGCTGGCGAGACGAACAAGATGTCAAGAAACAAGATGTATGAAGACACGACGTGTTCAACGTTCAACGTGTGGGCAGTGCTTATCCGCACATCTCTGAGATTTTTCTTTTTTTGTACAGTTCCAACATCTTCCTGAAAAACGTATATGACACTCAGATTCTGCTATCAGCGTTGACGCGGCGGTTGCGCAAATTATGGAACGCTACGCCGGAAACTTGCTTTGAAAAGGATTCTGAATATACACATTGAAGCAATCGGAACTTACTGTGTTGAACTCAGATCCGATAGGGATTAGTAAACGCAACCAAGGCACAACAGGGCGCAACGGGTCCACCAAGAGTACCCAGAAGGTATCAGAGACGCGTTTGCAGCAACGCTTCGTACATTGTTTACCTTTCTTTGCTTAAAGCTTCAGTGTTGAATAAACAAGACAAGCTACGGCAGTCCGTATCTTCAATTGTAATGAGCTCTCTCCAGCTGCCCAAAACAAGCCAAAACGTCGTTGGACAGCTGTATATGAAGAAGTCCGCGAGAGCCAACCTGGCATTGTACTGTACATCACCAACTTGTACACGGTGCGAACTTGATATAGTCTGCCTCACGCTCCTCATTCTCGGAGGCTGCTGGTCGTTCATTTATGCTCAAATCCACGAGTAAGTAAAGTTGTTCTATACTGATACTCCACCGACTAAGTATATCATAGCTTCTGCATGCTGTGAATACTTTTCTTGGAGCCAAAGCCGACGCTGTCGGGACCTTGTCATAGCCCTCCAAGACTAGCTTTCTTTGTCCGATCTTTTGGTCGTTTCCTGTTGCATGACCGTACCATCAAAGGCTAATTGAGGGGTATACCAAGAATTGACAGAGCTGCTCGTCGTCTACAACGACGCGCACCAATTTTGCAAATTTGCGCAACACAGCACGTGACCAGGTCCCTCGGGCATCAATCAATATTGCTTCGCTTCGCTCGCAACAATTAATGAGAGCGAATGAGAGCGGTATAATGCTCGGTGGTCTTGATGAACATACACAACTGTGCCAAATTACAGCTCGAAATACACCCTTTTACGCTCATAGCTCACTGTTTTGTCCTGAATGACAAACAGAATCCTATCACAACGCTACGCTATCAATTTTGCGAAGCGAGCATAACGTGGGACCTCCCACGTCTTACAGTTTAATCTTACTATTCCGCACCAGAGAGCTCAGTATCGCTCGCTCGCTCACACAATGATCATGTCTCGACGGCAACCCTTCTTCTCTAAATGCTACTGCGAAGGGCATTGTCTAGGGACGTTCCGGTCATATTATATGGTCATTGTTCCTATTCCCATCCTTGTACTCGATCCCAACAGGTCCAATGGCTGTAACTGTATAGTATGACATCACATGTTACTCATCGTGGTCACCTCCGTTTGATCCACCTGTGCTCTCACCACTGTTCTCCCATGCGAACAGACAGGACTACCTGCGCTATACCTATGAACATCTCCGCAATCACCATAGTTTTCAATACTTTTCCTTTGTAAGGTGCCAACGCAGGCAAATGGGATTCTATCTACATCCTCCCCGCTTTCGTTGCATTTCGATGATATCCCGGTAAACTTGATCGCATTCAGACCAAGTGGGAGTTGTGACGCCGAACATGAAGTCGAGAGAAGCCAACGTTGGTGCTGAGACTTCCGGGAAAGTTGCGCAAGTCTCGAGACCAAGCAGAAGCACTTAGCGTCAGGCCTCAGCGCTCAGCAAGTGAAGGATTCAAGGAAGCAAAATGATCAGATGTTTGAGTAAGGTGATACAAAGGAAGGCCAACTACAACCAAACAGCATCTTCTACAATACGTCCTTGACTGGCACACGACCACTCCAAGTCCCTAGCACTCGAGATCATTCCCCAAACCCTTCTACCACCGTGATCGCAACCAGATTGGATTTGGCACAATCTTCCCGAGGGTCAACATTGACGATCCAATCTCAGGGAATCAACACTGGCTACGCTGCATCCCATCTCACCTTCCGGAAGTGGTAATGACGATGTTCTCAGACTCTGCACGAGTTCGATATTCCATTCTAGATGCAATGATCGCCATCCGGTAGGCGACACTGCATTTGATCACAGCGCTCAGCGTCCTTGACTCGGAATGGTTTCACGCCTTCGCAGACATTCAGGGTCTCAAAGGCATCTACTATCTAGATACGATGCTTCAGCCTTTCTTAGCAACGAGCTGTCAACTGAGCAAGCTCGAATCACGTTGCAGCGGTGACAGAATCAGGGTGAGATATTGTTACTTGTCGACACATTCTTCTGACGAGACTTAAAAGTGATAGGCTCGCAGTAAGTTGCTTACCGGCTTTTCGGCCCTTTCGGCATGAGTACAAGTGCATTTAATGCTTCAATGCCGGTGATTCCGACTTGCCGGGAAACACCGGGATGCACAGCGGCAAGCAGTACTGCAGATAAGTAGATAAGTTGAGATGATAGTCTACAAACACATGTATCATACCCGATTGTAACCATCGCATGTTTATTTAAGCTCTGGTCCTTCGCATCCGTTGTTTCTTGTTCTGCCTTTCCTTCCTCGAGCCAGGGTCTCGTACGTGTTTCGATAAGACAATCTGGGAATGCTAACAAGATTCTACCAGGCCATCACTATGATCATCAATGCACCATCAAAGGTCACACTGGACACACCCTTCACGATTACCTGGTCTCGGACAGAATTTGAAACTTCAGAATTTGCATTCTTCCTGGCAGATGATACCAGCGAAACCCTTACTAGTGGGCCTATCGGTAACGTGAGCAGTCAAGACGGTTTAAAGGGCCAATTAGCTGCTACAATGTCTTCAGGCCAATGCTCCCCGGGGTGCGTGCATTTATGATTTGATATTATGTGGCTCCATTCAGCACCTCAACCAAGGCGATACCGGATTGCAGCCTATAAGACAGGGTATGTGCCGTATTGCCTCAGTGATCAAATCACCATAGTCTGCCTAGTCTCCAGGTGCCACCAACATATGGTGGGGAAGGCATCATAGGTGGTTCAGGCAATATTGCAGTTGTCTCTGATGCTCAAAAGTGTGTTATAATTCACATCCCATAATTGAGAAAAAGATCTGAGTCCATAACAGAGCTAAACAAGCATCTTCTACGTGAGGATAGAAATCTGTATCCAACAAGCACCAATTCATATTTCAGTATGTCAACAGGCCAGTTCAACACAACTCCATCTAATCTGTGGGTGAATTAGCACATGGTAGGGTCTAAATGCTTATACAGTGCATGGGTCAGTAGCTCTCTATCACTCGGTGCACCTGGAACAAGCAGAAACTCATCTTCTCCAGCATCAACTGCTATGTAGGTATGCTTAAGCTTGTGAAGCTGTGTTGATTCTGTTTGCTACAGCAGCAAAACACTGGCATCATCTTCAAGTTCACAGTGAGCATGCAGCAGCAGGATGATTTACCTTCTGACCTGATGTAGAATTCCGCCAGCTGCGTCGGCACAGGTCTCCGATTCTAGAACACCTGTCATTCTAGGTGCTTCATTGGGACCAGCCCTTTTTCTTGTATTTCTTGTCCTCTTTATTTTCCTGTGCCATAAGCGCAGAAACAGACACATGGGTGATGACTCAGAGAGGCGATCAATCTTTTTTGCAGCACCCTATCCATTAACAGCAGAACAACACCCATCTTCAAATCCTGCAAAACTGAGTACAAGGTCTGTTAATTCAATGGCGTTGTATGAAATTGAAGATGATTTTCTGCAGGACCAATCAAGAAATACAGGAGGAAACCCATGGACTCAATGAGCCACGTGTGGAACCTTTTATTCCTCCAAATTTACTCTCAATATCCCGAACCGTACACCCTGCGACAGAGAGACAGCTACAGATCAGGCAGCACATGGAGTCACTCGTCATTTGAGTCATTTCAATGACTGCAGCCATGCTTGGATCGGAAACTATTGATCTAAAGGCACAAAGGGATTTGATAGCAGAGCTTCAATGGTGGACTGATCAATACGAGTCTGATTGGGCTTTAGGGTTAACAGATGAGCTGCCACCTTTGTATCCAGGGAGTGAAGCTGCTCCCTCATTCCTGAACCAAAGTCTATAGGAACTAGTAAATGTGATAGTCTTCTGTGAGATAGCTAATTCATTTACGACAGCGATGACTCCAAGACTTAGTCGTTACCCATAGACAGACTCGAAAACCCCAACGACAACTTCTTTGAATTGGCATAATTATGTTTTGTCTTGAAGTCTCAAATATTCAATGATCCCATAACATGCGAGTATCCATGCCAACACAAAAAAATTACTTTTCTGTTCAATGTGCCACCTGTGGGTGCTGTTCGACTAGGTCGATTTTTTCAACTTCAAAGGAACTTTGGAGTGCCCTTTAGGTTTGAATTGAGATGTTTGCGATCCTAAAAAATATCATGTAACGTAAATTTTAACTTCCTAAAATCTGCCTATCTCATCCGGTCGCATGACAATGCAGATGTATGTCTCTCTCATGTTGCTAAGTTACTAGACATGGAGCAAGGTCTAAGACCTCGGTGAACCTACATAGTGGTGCATCAAAGCCTCACGCAAAACCTCTTTGACGGAAAAACACGGGTGAGGAAAAGCTACCATCGGGCAAGTCGAATAAGAAGTAGAATCATAGGTAGCTAAGAATTCACATCAGTGGTCTAGACTAATGGCTTGAACTTGGGAACGCGTCTCAGATAGTATTGAGTGCCTGGCGATAGTCTGAGAAAACCGACTCGGCTAATTTTTGTATATTCAAGTTGAGTCAATTCCTTTTCCGGTATGGCGGCCGTCGCTTTATAACGTTCAGTGTTGCTTCGTCCCGCGATGCTTTGAAAGGGTGAAGAAGAGAAGGTTGGTCCAAGCGGGGACCGAGGTCTGAATGGTCAGGCTGAAGGAAGGGATATAAGGGAGGAAGGGGATAGTGCGATGTTTGGGGCTTTTGGGAGTTCTCTTGTACTCTGGAAATGTCAGTAAACTACTCTAAATCTTACTCTGGTCATGCCTGAATGAGACCTCCTCAAACGGGTGTGCTCAGTTTCTCAGTGCTCGAAGTTGTGGCTCAAGGGTTGATCAATTATGTAACTAAGTACAAAATTGGTAACTAAG
>QLOY01002232.1:0-11949 GCA_003313965.1 Megacollybia marginata
AATTAGGGAACCTCCCCCTCTCTCTCCCCCCATTGTCCGTGTCTTTCCAAGAGCTTAGACAGCACACGAGGGGTTAGAAAAGAATACTCGTCTATTCTTCGTCACGACAATAGAGATAGTCATCAAAATTATCAACAGACCTGCGTTCTCTCCACAAAATAAACCAAACCCACAAACGCCACAACGAGCAAAACGGCGAGGATGGCGTAGAACATGAACCCCTCACCCTCACGCCCACCGATCGCTTTCTAATTCTTGTTGAGACTTGAATATAAGGGTTCGGGCGTCTGTAGGATCGTATCCCGCCTTCTTTGAATGATCCAGAAATGCGGTGAATGAAGGGTAGGTGTGTTCCTATCATTATTCGACCTACAGTCGGTTCAGTTAGTCTAAGGGAGAAGAGCAAGGGAGGGGAACGTACACGGGCACACGCAACACATATCTTGAGATAATCGGATCCTCCGAATGAACTCTTGCATAGATTCTACGAATGTAAGATGAGACCTACTTCTCGGGGGTTTGTTGAGCGCATTATGAGCTACCCGGCTAATCAATACAGACCCTAAAAAGAAAGAAAGATACATCAACAGCTTCGGCCTGACGAGGAGACCTGTGGAATTGGCGAGTTCCAATTGGGTTCGAAGCCAGCTGGCTTCTTTTCCTGATGCGGCGAAGAGGCGGGAGAGCTGACGAGACCTGCGACATAGTGGCAATATAAACCGTATTCTCCGATTTTCCCGAGGGAGATTCCGGAAGAGGTGGAGGCCTTGTGAGAGTAGTCTGCCATTCCAAGAGACATTCTGTGGGTTATGTCGATTATGATTTCGGGGTATCTTGATTCTTGAAGGTTTCGGCGAATGCACAACTGAAAGAGATGGAAAAACGTACTCTGCAGGAAGGAGATTGAGTTCCGTGAGAACGTTATCGTATTCTCGTGTGGATCAGACCCCGAAAGTGTCCATCCCGGTTCTACAGTACTCCTGTGGAATTCACGCAAGGGCTGTTTCTCCGAAGTGGAGATCACACATCGTCCAATTTGTACAACACAGAACAGATAAGCCTAACCAAATTCTCAGCGAAACTTAGAATGAAGAGGCAACGCTAACCGATATAGCTGTTACAAGAAGAGAAGCGCGCGGTCACGTGGAGAGTACTCCTTCCATCCTCTCTTCATTCCTTTGACGATATGTGACTCATGATGTGAGTCTTCATCTAATCTGCATACTACCCTGACTATGAAGCTCTTATGTCTGTGGAACAGCATCGCCGGAGGTGCTAGAGGGCCGTTGATGCAGGGTCAACTTGGAACGTAGACAATGGGAAAATTCCATCTATCCAACATCTATGTCAATCGACGTCCTTGTTCGATTCTAGATCAGCTAACATTAGATCATACCAATATGGAAATTTCTACTATACCTGTGCAATCCGATCACTGCGCGATTTCATAACTTGACTGAACAACACGTTTCTCCGATATGTTAGGAATCTTACATCGTTCCACGATATCCACCGAATTTCTATGGCCCATAGCTAGGTGTACATCTCAGAGCTCAATGTAAGTCAAGCTGCCTCAAGCCTTGTATCGTTCACAACTCCAAGCAACAGAAGTCAATGTGGCATATACCATGATCGAGATTATTATCGACCTGGGCGAATCTCCGAGAAGCTGTTGAAGCGCTTATCCACGCGGCTTGCACGCCCCTGTTTGGCGCTAAATCGTGCCCTTAAAACGAGTCATGCACTCTCGACATCCCCGGCCATTCTACAGCCTTTGTTACTAGTCATGTCATCTCAAACTCCGGTACGTCCACCAACCGCTTCCGTTGTTTCTCCAGAACCAATGCACGTATCACACAGTATGTTTCTGATCCTGTGCGTATATCTCTTCGTCAGATCTTCTGGGCTAGAACAGATACTGCTCTCAGGCAATTGAAGAACAAGAGCGAAAAGCTTCCGAGTGGTACGAGCTCGCCAACTCTATTGTTTTGGAATGCAAGCAGAACCGACCTATCTCGACACTCGAGACCGCTATCTTTGTCCTTCGGCAAGTTCTCGATGAACGCCCCCCATCTCATCCTCTGCGATCTGAGGCTCTTCATCATCTTTCTACTGCTCTGTTGATCAGATTCAATCAATGGGGTTGGATGGAGGACCACTATGAGGCCATCAATATGCTGTTTGAATCAGCTGGCATTGTGGATCCCGATTCTGACGTCATCTCTGAAAATAATGTACGTCGATATTTAGAACGAACATTGTCTGTCACTGAAAGAGGCTCCATCAGAATGAGGATACCACTGCACAAAAGGGGACTTTTGACTCTGAAAAGCAGGCCGAAATGATACAGGTCTCCGTCTCTTCTCTGACTGAATTTTGCCAGTCGGTCAAGAGCTCTAGCATCAATATGGCTATCAATTTGTATCATGATGTGCTCCTCTCACAATCTCCCACCAATCCGAAGCGACTTCTCACACTTTTCAATTTATCAGATGCACTTGTCATGCGATTCCACCTTACAGGGAAAATAGAGGACCTTGATGAAGGTATCTCATGGTTGCAAGAAGCTAGACATTTGCGATTGCCTTCTGATCCAGAGCGGTTCTGCTGCCTGATATCTCTTTGCATGGGCCTATGCCTGAGGTTTCATCAGACCAGTCAACTACAAGACATGCAGGAGGTAGGTTCACTGGGCTTGGAGGCAGCAAAGGAGGATGAGGAAGCCTATAAATCACTTCGTGGTGGAGTTGACATGATAGAAATATTTAGACAGTCTGGTTCAGTGTCAGATCTTGACAGAGCAGTGGAACTTTTGTATACTTCGCTCTGGCTGCGGCCAGCTCCACACCCTTTTCAAGCTGATTCACTCAACAACCTCGCAAATGCACTTTCGGTACGATTTGGGAAGAAGGGTCAGCTTGCAGACTTGGAGGAATCAATTGCATTCCACCGAGAAGCATTGGTCCTTTTCCCTGCACCTCACCCTCTTCGATCTGGCTCACTCAACAACCTTGCTTCTGCACTTTCAACACGATTTCAGCAGAAGGGTCAGCTTACAGACTTGGAGGAATCAATTGCATTCCACCAAGAAGCATTGGTCCTGAGACCTGCACCTCACCCTCATCGATCTAGCTCACTCAACAACCTTGCTTCTGCACTTTCAGCACGATTTGAGCAGAAGGGTCAGCTTGCAGACTTGGAGGAATCAATTGCATTCCACCAGGAAGCATTGGTCCTGAGACCTGCACCTCACCCTCTTCGATCTACCTCACTCAACAACCTTGCTTCTGCACTTTCAACACAATTTCAGCAGAAGGGTCAGCTTGCAGACTTGGAGGACTCAATTGCATTCCACCGAGAAGCATTGGCCCTTTTCCCTGCACCTCACCCTCTTCGATCTACCTCACTCAACAACCTTGCAAATGCACTTTCAACACTATTTGAGCAGAAGGGTCAGCTTGCAGACTTGGAGGAATCAATTGTATTCCACCAAGAAGCATTGGTCTTTTTCCCTGCACCTCACCCAAATCGATCTACTTCACTCAACAACCTTGCAAATGCACTTTCAACACGATTTGAGCAGAAGGGTCAGCTTGCAGACTTGGAGGAATCAATTGCATTCCACCGAGAAGCATTGGTCCTGAGACCTGCACCTCACCCTCTTCGATCTGGCTCACTCAACAACCTTGCTTCTGCACTTTCAACACGATTTAAGCAGAAGGGTCAGCTTGCAGACTTGGAGGAATCAATTGCATTCCACCGAGAAGCATTGGTCCTTTCCCCTGCACCTCACCCTGATCAATCTATCTCACTCAACAACCTTGCAAATGCACTTTCAACACGATTTCAGCAAAAGGGTCAGCTTACAGACTTGGAGGAATCAATTGCACTTCACCGAAAAGCATTGGTCCTTTTCCCTGCACCCCACCCAAATCAATCTACCTCACTCAACAACCTTGCAAATGCACTTTCAACACGATTTGACCAGAAGGGTCAGCTTGCAGACTTGGAGGAATCAATTGCATTCCACCGAGAAGCATTGGTCCTGAGACCTGCACCTCACCCTCTTCAATCTGACTCACTCAACAACCTTGCAAAAGCACTTTCAACACGATTTGAGCAGAAGGGTCAGCTTGCAGACTTGGAGGAATCAATTGCATTCCACCAAGAAGCATTGGCCCTTTTCCCTGCACCTCACCCTCTTCGATCTACCTCACTCAACAACCTTGCAAATGCACTTTCAACACTATTTGAGCAGAAGGGTCAGCTTGCAGACTTGGAGGAATCAATTGCATTCCACCGAGAAGTATTGGTCCTGAGACCTGCACCTCACCCTCTTCGATCTGGCTCACTCAACAACCTTGCAAATGCACTTTCAACACGATTTAAGCAGAAGGGTCAGCTTGCAGACTTGGAGGAATCAATTGCATTCCATCGAGAAGCATTGGTCCTGAGACCTGCACCTCACCCTCTTCAATCTGGCTCACTCAACAACCTTGCAAATGCACTTTTAGCACAATTTCAGCAGAAGGGTCAGCTTGCAGACTTGGAGGAATCAATCACATTTTACCAAGAAGCATTGGTCCTGAGACCTGCACCTCACCCTCTTCGATCTGACTCACTCAACAACCTTGCTTTTGCACTTTGGATACGATTTCAGCAGAAAGGTCAGCCTGCAGACCTAGAGGAATCCATGGTTCTTTCTAGTGATGCATCCAAGTATGAAACAGGTTCTGTCATTCAGCAATTTCATGGTTGTCGTGGATGGGCACACAGAGCTGCCTCTGTTCATCACTCATCAGCTATGCAGGCATATCAGTATTCAATCAATCTTCTTCCCCATCTGGCCTCACTAAATCTCAATATTCAACAACGCCGGGATGCATTGTCTCAAGCTCGTGGTCTGGCTTGTGATGCCTGCCGCTATGCCATCGACTCATCTGAGTTTGACAAAGCTGTTGAGTTTCTTTCTGCAGGGAGAGCTGTATTCTGGACTCAGGCACTTCAGTTGCGGACACCATTTGATGAACTCTGGTCTGTTGCACCAGACCTTGCAGATAAAGTTCAGGCAATTTCACATGCACTTGAAGTGGCATCAGCATATGATGGCTTTCAGACTATGCATGGTAACTCACAGGAAATCAGGGACCTGGAAAAAGAGGCAACACATTATCGTATGCTGAATGAAGACTGGAATCATACACTTGAACAGGTGCAAAAGCTGGATGGCTTTGAGGATTTTTTGCAGCCCAAGTCAATTGGAAAGTTGAAACAGGCCTCCTCAAATGGTCCAGTTGTCATGCTCAATGCCACAACTTCTGGATGTGATGCTTTGGTGATCACACAGGATGGAGTGAAGCATATTCCACTGCCTGATATTTCATTTGAAGAGACTCGCTGCCTTTATGCTATCATACAGATGGCATTATTTTCTAATGGCATCCATTCTGCAGCAGATAATGACATATTGCAAGCATATCTCCAAGTAATCCGTAAAGGGATGCAAATACCAGATGCAGGCCATACTCCCAAAGATCTATTTGAAGCTGTCCTGCAAGAGCTATGGTTCAACATTGTTCATCCAGTTATTTGTGACCTAAATCTCAAGGTTGGACACTTTTATACCTTGTTTGCTATTCTTGTGCTGACATACATTTTCGATATTTCAGAAGTCTGATGCACCAGCACGTATCTGGTGGTGTCCTACAGGCCCATTTTCCTTCCTTCCAATCCATGCAGCTGGGATTTACAAGGGTGACAATGCAGAAAGCTTATCTGATTATGCCATCTCATCATATATCCCCACATTGGATGCTCTCCTCACTTCCCCACCACCAAAGATCCATGAGCCGAATATGCTAGCTGTGATTCAGTCTAAGATGCCTGGTAATTATCGTCTCAACTTACCCTGCACTGTTAAAGAGCTTGGCATGATTGAACGGCATGTGCCAGAGAAATGGCTAACAAGATTGGGAACTGAAGAAGTCCCCACATCGGTGGCAAAGGTCCTCTCCCACCTTCCTGATGCCTCATTTGCCCACTTTGCATGTCACGGATCACAGGACATCGTAAACCCACTGAACAGTGCTCTCCTTCTCGGTGATGGAGATTTAAAAGTTTCAAAAATTATGCAAAACCGTATCCCCAATGCATCATTAGTATTTCTCAGTGCCTGCGAGACAGCTAAGGGAGATGAAAGTCTCCCAGATGAAGCCATGCATCTTGCAGCTACGATGTTATTTGTTGGTTTCCGTGGGGTTGTAGGAACAATGTGGTCAGTTTACTTTGATATCCTTCTCAGAGACTCGAACTTACTCCTGTCATCTTAGGACCATGTATGATGAGGATGGCCCCAAAGTTGCAGACATCTTCTATGGTCATATCTTTGGAGTGGGGCATGAAGCATATCCTGACTCCACCAAGGCTGCTGAAGCCCTACATCTTGCAGTAAAGCAGTTGCGGAAGGAGAAGGTCTCGTTTGAGCGCTGGGTTCCATTTATTCACCTGGGAATTTGAGGCTGATCGGGGCACTGCAATGAGAACATGTCATTCACTGGCTAGCAAAGTAACTACTATGTTTGTACTATGCTTGTACTATGCATTTCTCCCTTATTAAACTTGTACTGATCTTGATATTAAGAAAAGTGTCCATCGTGTATGATATTATTGATCATTACATCAGCATAGCTGGTACCTCAGATCTAGGCCTCAGATCGCTGCCACGCACCTCCCTGCCTACAGACAATATCAATAATCATTCTCAGGTGTTTTAGTTCAAGTTTTCAAATGACTATCACTGAGATCTGCGCTGATACAAAAGGAAATAGGCTGTGAGCTCAGCGACTCGGATTTCCGGTGGCAGTTATTGAATAGCCCGCTTTAGTATCCGGCTCTTTTACCGTTCCAGCTTCATAAAATGAGTATGCTCTAATGCTGCCACATATTACGCATTCATGGGCAGAGCAGAAAACTTTAACTAGGAAGAAGCGATTTTGCCACGTGCTTCACATGGCAATGCCCGGTTTTGTATTTGCTATGATCACTCGCTTTGTATTCCGTTGCTCGCTGTAAGTACACCCTCCATTATTTATTCTCTATCAATGACCTCTATTCTATCAGCTGCTATCCTTATTGCGTCCGTATTCGATCTTACTGCCACTCAGTTACCAGCACCCTCTCGTGCTTTTCAGCGGCCACTCCTCACTGAGACTGGCTTTAGCTTATGTCCAAAGGCTCTCTATGGGTAACCAAACAGCCATTCGTTCCTTCGTTGTGCACCAACTAATTTGGTTCTGTAGAAAATACACAATCGTCAACTATGTCTAAACAAAGGCTCCGAGGAATCGAATCGTCGCCCTTTGTTGACAAGACGACGTCCACAGGGATCTTGAAATGAAGCTGTCGAATTCTACTCGGTACAGAGGCGTACATTTTTACCTCGTGTAGGTCTCACGTGCTCGGGGCTTGCATGCACGCCACGTTGTTCCGGAAACCCAAGCAATATTCCTACATTTATCCAGCGTACCGGAAGAACGAGATTTTGACCAGCCATCTTGCTCATAATGTACGAAGAATGGGCTACCCAGATCACTAGAGACCCCGAAGACCCTGACAAACCATGGCAGATTCTTCCGACGAATCAAATCTCGTACCTCAGAGAGGAGTCGTGGCCTGTCGTGGCGCAATCTCAATTCTCGAAATAACCTACAAGCCCACTGTCAGACAGATCTTATGTGCAATGCAGCGAAAACTCTGGCTAGGGCATTTCGTAGTTTACGAGATTTGCTGTAGTGAGATGTCTGAAATTTGACGATCAAGACTTATAACATACTTGGGTCGCGGTCCACTAGTCTGCTGCATAGTGTTGTTGACATCGTAAAAGAGTGAGAAAACGAGTCGCACCTGGTCCTCGGGACAGCCACTTGTGGGTTCGGTCATTTGCAGATCAATGTCGGAGTTTCAGGGTGTGACATCGTTACGCGTGCCGCTGTAAGCAAATCAAACACGACGCGTTAGAATACTCGTCTATTGCTTCGTAACAATAAAAATAGTCATGAAAATCATAAACGGATCTATATCCTCTCCGCGAAATAAACCAACCCCCAAACCACCAACGCACAAACACCAAAAACGACCAAAACAGCAAGGATGACGTAGAACATGAACTCTTTCACTCCACCCTCACCCTCACGCCCACTGCCCAGAGCCAAATCTCCGGTGGCAGCAGCAGCAGCAGCCTCCCCGCGAATCCTCTCAACTCGTCTTCGCCTAACAAGCTCCCGATCTTTTTCTTCTTGGGCTTTGAATATGAAACTTCGGGCGTCTGTGGGATCGTGGGATCGGGTTATTCCGCCTTCTTTGGATGATCCGGAAATGCGGATGAATGAGGGGTAGGTGTGTTCGTACCATTGTTCGACCTACAGCCGGTTCAGTTAGTCTAAGTGAGAGAAGGAAGGAGGGGGAACATACACGGGCGCACGCAACACATATCTTGAGATAATACGGATCCTCTGAATGAACTCTTGCATGGATTCTACGAGTGTAAGAACGGAAGATGAGAGCTACCTCTCGAGGGTTTGTTGAACGCATTATGAGCTACCGGAATAATCAGTACCGTACCCATCAAACGCGAAAGAGAAAGAAACGACGTACATCAGCAGCTTCCGCTTTGCGAATCTTCACTTTTCCAATAAACACCTCGGGATTCATAAAACACCTTTCGAGAGTGGCAATCGCCATCGTAGCAGGAATCGCACAGAAATTGAATATCGATTGGTTCCGCAGCACGCGGAGGTAAGTCAATGTATCCACAACATGACGCAGAGCGTCAAGTATCATCCCACTCTGTACCCAAAGCGCCTCCTCCCGCCCCGAGGAATTCGCAAGCTGCGTTATATCCGTAAACCCAAACCCAGGCTGAGCCCAGATCTCACGAGGCCAGAATACTCTTCCCTCTGAAAGATCTTGATGAAAATCACGGATGATGTTTGTTTTTTGGAGGAGGAGACCGGCGGAATTGGAGAGTTCCAATTGGGACGAAAGCCAGTTGGCTTCTTTTCCGGATGCGGCGAAGAGACGGGAGAGGCCTTCGCTGACGAGACCTGCGACGTAGTGGCAGTACAAGTCGTATTCTTCGATTGTCCCAAGGGAGATTCCGGAAGAGGTGGAGGCTTTGTGAGAGTAGTCTGCCATTCCGAGAGCCATTTTGTGGGTTATGTCAACTATGATTTCGCGGTATCTGAAGTGAGTTCGGTGAATGCGCAACTGAATGGGATGGAGAAAACTTACTCTGGAGGAAGGAGATTGAGTTCCGTGACGACGTTATCGTATTCGACCAACAATTGTCGGTCTTTTTCGTGTGGACCAGACCCCGAAAATGTCCATCCCGATTTTACAGTGCTCCTGTGGAACTCACGTAGCAAGGGCTGTTTCTCCGAATCAGGAATCGTCACGTCATCCACAATCGTATCCAAACCACGTAGAACGAGATAGAACAGACAAACCTTACGAAATTCTCAGCGAAACCCAGGACGAAGAGACGACGCACCGTCCTAGCCAAATCACCCTCAAGTTCTTTGATTACCGCTGCAAAATTCGAAGTCGTCAGATCCAAGAATTCCCAACACCGTTTCATCGTAGCTCGGTCCCAGCCAGAAGTAGGATGTTCATTTTGTGCCGTGATGTCTCGTTTGTATTCGTGATAGATTCTGTATTGGACCAGTGTGCGAAACTCGACTGGGTGGGTCAGAAGAAGGAGGAGGTACGCGGCGAGACCCATGGTGTTGTAATGGTAACTAGCGAAGCGACGATGACATGATTTTTTCTGAAACGCTTATTTGATCACGTGAAGCGTGGCGTTGATGTCATTACCGCCATTACCGAGAAGTGGTCGTTCTTGCTCCAGGCGATATTCATTGCTAGTGCGCTATGCATCGACGAGTGGTGGTACTCAACGAAACACATTCCCATTTCCTGAATCCCCATCCCCAACTCCGCATCAGATATTCCATCTTCCGAGAAGTGCTTCGCAGCAAGATATTAAATCCAGATGTACGCGTGCCAGAACCCACTGCTTTCTCATTCCATATCCTGAGTACATTTGGTAGACTACCAACTGGTCAAAATCCACCACCCCGATTCACCAAATCCATCCCCAAGGAATCTAAATAGCGCAGAACGACACGCAAGATTTCAGGCTATAACAGCAGCCTATGAATCTCTCCGTCGTCCCCCCGGACCAACATGGAGAGGCTTCACAAGCGCATCATCAGACGATGTAGACGCCATACGTGCGGAACTCGACCGTCGAAAACGGATGTATCATTACCAGCACCAACATAATCGACATGCTGAATACACCTCTGGAGGAGGAGACTACCGATACGATTGGAATTCGAATCCAGACCATAGATGGAAAGATCATTTTATTATTGGGTTTGGAATCCTCGTGGGTTGCTTTCCTAACGTGCTGTTTAGGCTAACGAGCAGTAGTTGCTTCTAACAGGTCTAGCACCAAACATCTTCCTCTACCCATTCAAAATGGAACAACGGCATAGAGAGGCTATGAGGAATCTTGCGAAAGCACGGGATGAGGCGAAGGAGTTTGGGGAGAGTAGACGGCTGGGGATTAAAGAGGCTGCGGAGAGGGTTAGGAGTGAGGAGAAGAAGGAGGAGTAGCTTCAGTATTGGATGCGTACGGAAGAGGGAGATCACTAAAATTTCTGATGCGACCGCCACGGTCCGCTCCGGGTTCGCGAGCGCTTAGCCTGCACGACTGTGCATGCTTCCGAATACCGCCAATGCTGTGTTTGCATGATGTCTCATTACATTTTATTGCTGTAGCAAGATGAATATATATAGTAGCTGTAAAACATCTGCCAAGGGTTGTGGAATTAAGACTAATACGGGTGTATGCTACTTCTCTGAGGCTTATGTGAGCATTGACCCATCAAGGGCTGGATCGCAACTGGATCGATTGCTGTGTAAAACACGTAGGGATTGTATATGGATTGTACAGCAACACAGCATGCTGTATCATATATATAGGGTGGTACTAATGAACTACCCATCATATATGGCAATGCAATCTCGTGCAGCAGTGAGCATACATCACGTTGATAGATTCTAATACTGACGAAACTGTAAGAATCGTTCAGTTCTACCTGAAGCTAGTATGGTGTCAGTTACCAACTTGGATAAACAGATCACCAAGAAACGGCAGAGGGTCCATCATTGTAGGCATTGGGATCCAAAATGAGCAATGTATCTAAATGATCTGGGTGATGATCTTTTAAGTTTTCAGTCAATTCCAGCAGCAAGGCCAGATACAGGATTTGGAGGAGTGTATCACTTATCAGCATGAAGCACTGAAGCTTTCTCCAGCCTGGAATCCTAGTCATTCTGTTCACTTGGGCAATCTGGCTGTTGCCATGCAGGTTCGCTTTGAACGGTTAGGAGATGTTAGAGATCTTGAGGAATCAATAACCCTCTTTCATCACCTGCTTCCTTTGCACCCACATGGCCACCCAGACCACTGTGCCACCCTCAGCAATCTTGGGAGTTCACTTTTGAGCCGCTTTGAGTGACGGGGTGACCTCAGGGACATCAATGAGTCTGTCCTGAAGCTTCAGGATGCAGTTCAGCTCACTCCAGATAGTCACCCTGATATGCCTTCTCCTCAGTGACATCAATGACTCTGTCCTGAAGTTTCAGGATGCAGTTCAGCTCACTCCAGATGATCACCCTGACAAACCTTCTTTCTTGAACAATCTTGGGAATTCATTTTCTCATCACTTTCAGCGACTGGGTGACCTCACTGACATCAGGGAGTCTGTCCTGAAGTTTCAGGATGCAGTTCAGCTCACTCCAGATGGTCACCCTGACAAGCCTTCAGGGTTGAGCAATCTTGGGATTTCATCACTTTGAGCGACTGGGTGACCTCAGGGACAT
>QLOY01002233.1:0-10906 GCA_003313965.1 Megacollybia marginata
CATGGAAATATATCTCTATGGTGAGGAGCAGGGTACAGCATAATATAGGTACTTTGACTGTTGCGTCTCGGCGATACTTTCATCAGGTGGAGTCCATCTTTCAGACTTCTTGATGTGGTGTTGAATAGAGTCGAAATTCCAACCCGGATTTCCCAATTGTTCCCAACCTGAGACATCATTGAAAATCATGATTGAAATCTGGTGCTACAAGCGTACCATCATATTCCTTGATGGAAGCGCTAATGATGCAGAGTGGGCTTGATTATTGTGAACAAATTCAGCGTACCGAGTATGGGCCATGAAGTTCATAGCAGACGATCCTCCCAGAACCTTCCCGCGGCCTAGACCATATGTACGATTGGCTGCTTGAGGTTGAGGTGTACTCTCAAACAACCAGTCTACCGTAGGGTCTGGTACGGACATCATCAGACGTTTGGTTCACAGGTAATGATCAGTTCTGACCTCCGAGCGTGGACCCAATGAGACCTAGAAGGGAATTATCATCTGTCTTTGAGCATCAACTGAGTCGAAAGATGCTTACCCGGAATGAGAATACCATTACTCTCAAAATCATTCCCCGCTTCTATCACACCTATAGTGATCTGGTTGTCGGATGATAGCCTGTTGAGAAGGTTGAAGTAAGCTTCCGTGGAGCAGGTGAGCTTACAAGGAAGCCAAGGCTAGACCAGTTGTACCGCCACCGATCACCAGGTAGTCATAAGTGTTTTTGATGAACGCGGAGGCATCAGTCAGAAGTACAGCCTCAGCTGCTGCAGCGTAGAGTACAAGATAGAACGACTTCATGAGTACAGTCCGTCAAGGGACTCGAGGCAGCGTTTAGCTTTTTGATATCCGACATGCCTTTATTAGTGGCACGTTAGCGGTTTCCAGGCACGTCGCTTCTACTCATTGCCGTGCCTGTGCAGTATATTGATAGGCGGCCCATCAGCCTCAGGCCCATCATGGATCGGTGAGATGACCGATATGTAATCATCAATTATGGAAAAACGCCGCACATCATTTATGACTAATAATAACTTGTCCGCTTTGTATCCGAGGAAGCAAATTTGAGCAAATTACTTAATCTCCACCTTTTGGGCAAGCTCATGTGCCGCCCAGCCTTCTTCTAGGCTTCTTCATGATTTATAACCTCAGAGGCTTAGTACTCGTTCTTGCCACAGCCTGAATCCGCAGTCATGGACAAGAACACTCCAATCGACTTTCCGCTCGCGTCGACCTACGGGGAATTGCTTACTGTGCTCAATCAAGCAGAGGTAGTCCGATATGTCGCTGGTGTGTCCCCGTATAGCTTAACTCGTGCCCCTGTAACTGAGCAATGTTAGTGGCAACATTGGCATGGTTATTTGTTCAAATGTTACCGGTTAATTTATTTAGTTTCAGGCTATCCTCCTTTATGACCATGTAATAACTCTGGACCTCGAGGTAAGTTCCACCTGAATATATCATGTGTATCTCTCAAGGCTGCCCTACCAGGTCCAGCGCATTTGGACGTAAGTAACCTGTTTTGCTGCATTCCGTTTTTTTTCTCAGAGAAGGCCACAGAATGAAATGGGGCGTTGCAAAAATTTGTTTTTTGATCAACCGGTACATTACGCCTCCAATGTTGGTTTTCAATGCCATAGGTCAGTGTAGATTGCCACTTGGACGCCAATTTTGATGTTCACCCAGTGTTGACCTTGAGGGATTTATCAGTATCCGTGAGTTCTGTTGGGAATTCATTGTCTTTCTAACTCGTCGCAGTTGTGCGTATGGCTATGATATGATCCGCTTGTTGCTCACGCACATGTAGCTGTGGCTTTTGGTTGCAATGGCAAGCATGGTACTGTGTTTTCTCGAGTCCTATGAATCATCATCTCACATTCATAGGCCAACACTATTCACTCTTGTCACGGTCGAGATGATATTAATTATCCGGGTTGCAGCGCTTTGTCAGTATCAGAATCTTCAACTCCTCATAGAGATACTGACGTTGCTTCAATTTTAGACGGTAATAGCAAGGTAAAACCGTCGGGTCTTCCAAGCTCTTTGCTGACGGTGCTTCGACTTGTAGCCGATGTTTACCGTTCTCTTAACGCTATACTGCTGTAGGTCAATAATTCCTTTGGCTCTCGTCTTTCTGATTTAGTCAGGTGAGATGGGGGCAATGTTAGGTATCACCGGTTTTCTCTATCGCGGAAATCCCGATCGTCAGTCCCGTCTTGATCCGCTGGAGTTGTCGCTGAATCGTACATAGCGGTCCCTTCCGTGTCCTTCCTTCCCGGATGTTATTCTATCAGCTTCGTTACCTGGCTGTATGGCTACTGGTTAGTCTCTTCTTTGTTAATCATACGCCAAGTTGACACCTGAGTCAGGGTCGCACCTGTCATTCTCGAAGGTAACCTTAGATACACTATCATGATCGACGAACAAACATTTTCACCATAGGGATTATCATGATATTGACGATCTACAAGACGCTTTCGTTTCTGTATAATACCAATCATGGGACACCGACGTGAGTGAACTCTGCTTTCTTTGTCCGCGAAATGAACAACTTGTCACAGTCTCGTGCTTATGGCACGGGATTCAGTCGTCTATTTTTCCATTATGTTTTCCGTGCTTCTAGCCAACCTCATCATCTTCAAGTCGGCACCTCCCTTCCTTACGTCGTTGTTAATTGGGTCAGATAAAACTGTTGGTATCGGATTGTCCTACTTACTCCAATCGCAGACCGTCTAGTGCCATTGCTTGTGTTGCAATGGCTCGCATGATGATGAACATGCGCTCCCTTCCTTACGATGATGGCGCTACCTCCGTTACCGCTTCGATTGAGCTTCAGTCAGTAAGGTTCAAGGCACCGTCCCGACAAAATCTCTCGACATTTGGCCGATTCACAGAAACTTTAGGGGATTAACAGTCGGCATGTGTGTACTGGTATTGTATGTATCCAACAAGTATATGATAGAGGGTCTGAAAGGGTCCGTGTATAAATCGAGCCTGGGTTTACGCTGCCAGAAGTACTTTGAACAAAAAGATTCAAAGTCGAATTCGAACCCTGTACAGTGAATAAGGCTTAGCGCTTAGCGCTTAGCATTCACGAAGACGCATCATAGGTAAGACGTTTCATCTTGTCCCAAAGCTCATCCAAAGTAGTTTGAACAGCCTTGAATCGAGACACCGAGTCGTGAACCGAATTTTGCACGAGCTAAGAGGACAGATATGTATCTTGGCCCGATGTTTCGGACTAAGGTGCTGATTGAGAAGTGGAGCGCCCTGACGGGTGGCTATTCCGAGTAGTGCTCCGATCAGAGAGTAAAAGGGACGACGGATAAACATAGAATTGAAACCACAAGGGAGACGTATATGTAGAATTGCCGTCTCACTCTTCTCCGGTCGACCGAACACCTACGTCAGTCAGCTAGGGTCAAGCAAGGCAACACCTACAATAGAATAAAGGCTACTAGGCCCACCTTTGCAAATCCACGCAAGCCTCCAAAACCCCCAAAGTCAGCCCCACCCTAGCATCAGATCCACGAAAGAACTAGCGTAAAGTGAAGGTGAGAGTTCGGGGAGAGAAGAGAGGGGGAGGCTTATTCGTGATGGCTGAGTAAGGACGGGTACGCCCATCACAATTTGTAGGTTTCAGCGGGATGTGTGTTGGCGCAATCGTTGATCCGGGTGTTGAATGCTGCAAATACAGATGTCAGTCAAGGAAATCAAGGTGGGTATAGATGAATCTTGCAGCACTGAATAATATCCACCCTCTCCTCCGATGTGCCCGTCTCTTCTAGAACCGCCGACCATCTTCTCCTTCCCGTTCCCTCATCCCTGTACGGCTTCATTAAAGCGTTGCGTGTCTCCTGGGCTGATTAAATATAGTCGTATTGGGAACTGTAGTAACAGTGAATATTATTCCAGGTAGCCAGACTAACAGGTAGAATTCCGTGATATTGGATTGCCTCGATGGAGAGGACAAGATTCTCGATTGGCAGCAGCAGCATTAGCATTTTGCGCTACTTCGCAGCGGGGAGCGATTTGATCCGGGGCCATAGTTGCTCTCAGCTTTCATAAGAGAAGCGTAACTGCAGAAAGGCCAACGGAAACCTCGAGTATGTCTCAGTATCGAAGAAGAAAGGAAATTCAAGCGTGGTATCTGTATGGAGGTTAGAAGACCGTTACCAAGATTCATTCCTGTCCAACTTCCTCCAGGACTTGGAGGAGTCACGCAAACCAGCGTGCTCGCTGGAGATTAGGCATCTTCTGTACAGCACAAAGGTGGACGGAGAGTGAGTACTACCGAACAAGTACTACCGAGTTAACAGCCTGCTGAAGTGCACGAGAACAGACCTGATGAGTGGAGCCAAGTCTCTCACCCGAGCGTCATCAGAGCAAAACGCATGGAGCCTTTTGCAATGAGTGATAAGATCTGTAGGAAAATGACTTGCAGATCGGATAAAAAGTCTTGGAGACGAGCGCAAGTTCTGAAAGCAATCGCCAGCGCTTAGTGCATCGTCAGCCTGAGGGTGGGTACAAAATACGGAATTTCGGGCAGCAAGTCTGACAGAGCTCAGCACTCGGTGTTAATTTACTGGCATGTTGATTCAAGTGCATAATTTGCTGTGACATCGCGTGACGCTCGGGCTCGTGACGTTCGTCTGCTTCCGTCACCACGTCACCACTACGACCCCGAATACAGAACAATGGTGCGCGAAATGCAAATACTTGAGGGCGAATCTCTGGTCCGGGCCCCGTCATCAGCACAACTATTGGACCACGTTCAGTGGGCAACCATTGGTCTGGGTTCTTGTTACCTTTCATTCGACTTACCTTCTTCAGGTTGGCTGACAATCTACGCGTCTGGTTACCTTCACAGGGATATTAGTATCAGAAACATCCTCCGCATTGACCCGCCTGCTCCTGTGACATCCGTAGTGGACCACTTGAAGGAGTTGACCGATCGGCAGATTGATCGCTTGACGTATCCAAATCAAGTCGACACCCCCTCTCCACAACTCAAAGATGACGCGGCAGGTGCAGATGCGTGTAGCTCATCTAAGCAGTCTTCAACCCCGATCTCTGTAGATGAACTGCGATTCCAACAGCAACGATTACTCGGTCTTCTATCCGAACTCGAACTTGATAAATGCTCCGCCTTCGTCACCGACGGTGATATGGCCATCAAACTCGAAACTTATCTCTCCCAAAATACGCATAAAAACGAATCGTCTGTCAGTTCTGTTTCTTGATCGGTCCGGCCAACTTGCTAAATAAATTTAGGGTACGCTAGAGTTCATGTCTAATGGTCTTCGTAAAGCCATCGAAGAGAAACAATCGTATCTCAAGTCCAGTGTCGATGATCTAGAATCACTGTACTGGGTATTCCTATGGGCAATAATTTTCAACACATATCCACTGTCCATTACCCACCGACAAAACCTAATGAGAGGGACCGTTGCGAGCCGTCAAATCGTTGCCGAAGAGATCACTCGCTATCTCAGGCCTTCAGAGCGCTCAGCCCCTGTCTGTGAATTTGCTCCTTGTTTCAAGTCGTGGATCACAAAGCTAGATAAACTACGCAAGGACTGGAAATGCCTCATCGACCGCTCAATGACGATTCCTCTGCAGAAAGGGAACTTTTGGCCCTTTCAGTATCACAAATTTGCTTATCGAGGTGTATGCGACATTCTAGAGGTCGTGAAGCAGCATAGGAGTGAACTCTCTCAATTCCCTTCCTTTACCCGACAATTCTATGTCCCAAAGAATATTGGACTTGCAGACCGCAGAGACGGACGCGTGTGTGGTGACGTGTGGTGAAGTAGTACAGCATCTTCAGGTTACTACATAATCACATCCTACCGGTAATACAACGTCAGGCTTTACTTTTCGAAAGGCTTTGATGCTTGATGCGCTGCCGCAGAACGACGCGTCAGCAGCATCCGAGCAATCTTTGTCACTGTCGGAATGGAAACCATTGCCAACGTCATCCCCACCGTGACAGCCTGTATCATCCAAGGACGAAGGATAGGATAGGATAGGATACCCAACACAAGGTCCCATTAAGGAACGGTGGGGGCCCGCGCTACACGAAGTAGGCGTCCAATCTGCCCATGCTGCGGACGTCTCGTATCAAGAGAGTTGTCATCAAGTCTAATACAAGTGTCGCCCTCCCAATAGAGACGTGGATTCAAACTGTTTACCATTCAGTGTGCTTATCAATAGTCGGGTCATTCCCAATCAACAATTATAAGAGACTACTATCCTTACAGTACTCTTCATTCCTAAAGGTTTCGAAGACGTCGAACACATATTTAGGAAACAAAGTCACCATTTAGACCTTTCCAACAGTGTCTTCGTCCAAACCAACGGTTCCGAAGACGAATGCAAGGCTAGATGGGCCATCACTCTCGAGTCCTTGCATACCGCACCGACAAAGTCTCCATTTTGTAGGAACACGCCGACACTACCGTTCGATGTGTCGCAATCTCTGCAAGAGGATGTTCCGAAGTCCACAAATCTGGTACTTGGTAGGCCAAGCACACTCGGTAAACATCATGGAGCATCCGGACAGATCCAATATTCACCGCACAAACTCCAGCGAATTCATCCAAGAAAGGTCCAACATCTAACACGACTTTAACTCCATAGATCAGATGGGGTCCATCCTTGCCATGTACAAAACTTCAGCATGAGTTGTATGATGACGCAGACCCATTCAAATCTCTTGGTGCAAAGGTCGTACTGGCGACGCCTTCTCAGAGAGGCGCGGCTAAACAGGGGCCCAAGAGAACCCCTATCCATACCGCCGCCAGGCACCCCATAGAGCGAAACGATATTGCTGGCTTGACCATTCAACGAGCGCACGCTCAACAACGAAGGAAACCGCCCAAGTAATGTAGCACAGTCCAGAGTAAGCTGTTATCAGTGGTACCATTTTATACGTGATCAGAAGCAATGAAGTCAGCTCCAACATTCTTTATCCAGCAAGGTACATGTTACAGCCACCCCACCAACATGGCCCAGAACGAGTTGGCATTCGCAGGCCTCAGCATTCGGTAGTGATTGTCAAACGCAAACACTCCTACAGCGATGACCTCGATATGTCAGAGCACGCTCATCTATGGTGCCAGGGCTAGCACGCTGAACCATTGTTATTGTGAGCTCAAGGCGGTAGCTTGTAAATTGCGATGCTTCGCATCACGTTTCAGAGGTGCGAGCTAGTTTCGCTGCGCGGGGATGAAGCATCGACTTTGCGGACAATAACATAGGCGTAGTCGAAGGGGGCTGGTAAGAAAGCTCTTGGAGTTCAACGGACCCATTGCTGCAGGCGCACGGCGGGAAATTGGCACGAGTAGTATTCAGTTGGAAAAGGTTGAGGAGATTGCACGTGTTGGGAAACCATTGTTACACGAGTTCTTCTCCGACGAGAGTAGATTGCGACCAAAGAAGTCAAGTGGTGGGACGGGGTGAGAATACGGAACTGGAGGAACCTCGCACCTGACTCGGAGTAAACAGCCGCACATTGCAAAGACCGCGGACGTGGCCCTGAACTTTGGTCAACCTTCTGCTTGTTTTCAGTGTTTTCAACATGATATTCAAATACAATGAACTTGAGCCCTTGCATACCGACGGACCCAAACATGCACTGATCTCTGCTTTTGATTCGGGCCATGTGAAGTTGAAGCAGAACGCAGGAAACGGCACGTGATTATTAATCAACGAGCGCACGTCTCTTCTGACGATGTTGACCTGGCTGAGCTATGGTATCCTCTACGATGCCATATTGCCAACGTTGTTGCGCGGCTGTCGTCCAGTCCTTCGGCGGTGGTATGCAGATTTCAATTGATGAATTGCACCAGACAGGGGACGCCAAATTTTGGAGAAAGCAGGCATCAGCCAACGAAAAGACCATATTCGACATCCTTGGCTCGCATCCACGTATTGTCAAATATCTCGGATATGATTCAACCACCGAGGAGCTCATTCTCGAACGTCACCACCAAGGAGATCTCCTTGCTTACCTTTCAGAGCACGTTGATCTATCCCTTTCAGAGCGTATCAAATGTGCAATGCAAATAGCTGAAGGCTTGGCGCATCTTCATTCCAAAAATGTGGAATGGTATGATGCGCATTTGGCAAATGTGCTGAAAACTGACGATGGTGTTGTCATTTGTGATTTTGCATCCTCGTTCCACTGCCCCCCCTCCTTTCACTATCCAGACTTTCTACCACCACTGCCATATGCGTTGCCCACGGGGCATCTTGGAAGAAAAATTTCCCAAGATATCTTTGCATTCGGCGTCATGCTCTTCGTTCTCTTGACAGGCCACTTTCCTCATGCCCAAACATGCGGTCTGTATCTTGATGCAGAAGAATGTAAAAACATTCATGACAAGCATGAGGCCGGTGACTTCGACTCGCTCACTGATCAACGCTTTCTAGAGTTCGACTCGGTTGTCCAGAAGTGCTTCTTGGGATCATACCAGTCCGCAAATGAATTGTTATTGGACTTGAAGTTGGCAGCCACGTAGTGAGGTCTATAGCTAGTCGCTGGCAAAACTCGAGTCGACTCGCTTTGTTCGGCCCAAGACTCTCTGCCTGGTTGTTGATGTCCCGTATTACAGCGTCACGATTTGACCGGGATCACCGAGAAGGTTTTCAACAAGGATTTGAAGGGGGTTGAGCTATGGAAACCAGAGGACCTCAAGATTCCCGTCTTCAATACGGACGATGATGGTATCTTTGTATTTGATCCAAATGGTATCTTATTTGACTTTCGGATGGCTGTTCGCCGTACATATGAGTGATACAAAGTACTCTTATACAGACAGTGAGCCATCAGCATTAGATACTGCAGCCGACAATCTGCGTTTCATACGCTGCTCACGCTTTTTCATCTCCACCTTCTTCATGCGCGTCAAAAATTCTTTTACCATTCGGTCAGTGGTACCGCAAATTTGAGTCATCCGTACTCGCCCCTCACGCGACAGAACATCGGGGTTCCAGGCGTCATCCAAGTAACCGAGAGTCACTACACTGGGATCCTGCTGAGGAGGAGGGTAGGGAATGTACCTGGGAAAAATGGTAGCTCCCTTCTTCACCTCGACCGAATAGACTCGCATCTTGGTTCCCATGAAACTGACACCGTAGAAGTGTGTAATGGGGCATATAGGAGCTAGTCGTTTGATGCGTTTACGCATAAGTTGATCGGCCTCGTGTCGGCGGTCTTGATAAAGCAGATGGAAATCATCCCTAACCTCAACAAAGAGGAGAGGACGAACATCATTCTTCACTATAACACCAACAGTGAATTCCATTTGCGAGCCGGCGGCGGTAGTCACTTCATCCGTTTCGTCAGTGGTGGGATGAGGTCGGAAATGCGTGCTAATGACATATTTCTTGTCCGGAAAAAGCTCTCTGAGGAGAGACGTATATGCGGCATAATAACGATGATAATAGATGCTAGAGTTTGTCGAGGTGGCACGGAAGACATCAACTGTGTCCTCTTCCCATCTCGACTCATTGTGGGTGTCGCTATCGGTCAGCTCAGTGACAGGAGACACACTGCTCTCTGATGTGGGTTTATTCTGTGCTTGGCCAACGGGTTGGTCCATTTAGAGTTAAGCAATAAGCTGCAGAAAAGTGAGGATATGTTGACCCTTTAAGCTTTAAGCTTGAAGGCCAGCACGTACTTCGTAACTAGCAGTAAACGCAATCCGGCCAGCAAAAGTACGTTCACGTGACATTTCTCTTTTCTAACAAACTCAATTCTCACAAGACTAACATGAATCTGCATAGGATAGGATAGGATAGCGGACCCTGACCGTTCCTTGGTGGGACCTTGTGTCAGGTATTGCATCCTATCCTATCCTATCCTATCCTAGTACTTGGATTAATAAACCAATAATAAACGCTTTTTTTAAACGCTTTTTTTTGGATATTCAAGCTTTATTTTATGTTGTATTCTATGAAAGATTTAACAGCACTTAGTACAATTCAAAACTGTCAATGCTCAGAAAACGACGGTGAGTGTCGACGTCGACGACGGGCTTGGGCGCTATTCGGAACTTGAAGAGCCGAGCCGAGCATGTCACGTGCACGTACTTTTGCTGGCCGGACTGCGTTCACTGCTCGACAAGCAGCTCAGGCTCCTCTCGTTGCCGCCGGGCTAATTTTGCCACCAGAAGAATCTACCCCTGCCGAGCAGATGGTAGTACCCCTCAAGAATCCGAGGACCCACTACCACCAAGTACATCTACGCCTGACAGAACCGACTTGCTGCGATCGCAGCCAGAGGTGGTCGGACGATTCATGCAGCTTACTGTTCCAATCCTTATTGATGTGTATGCTGCTAGTGTCGCCACCGGTGTCAGGGTCAAGACGCTGACTGGTCTGTTGAAAGCAGTCAGTTTTCTGAATGCCGACGGTTTGAAGCGAGTGTTGACCGTAAGTGCACGGTATTTTCCAAGTTGTCTCTGATTGTCATTCATTTAGTTCGTGCCCGTTGCTAGTTTTGCGTCCTCCATTCTGTCGTCGAAAGACCATCCATCCGTCGATGGTCATAGGAGCCCTGCAACTTGTAGAATTTTTGCTGATCAAAGCACCTACTCTCTACAAGCCAGCTTTCAGGCGTGAAGGGGCTCTCCGTGAACTCGAGGCACTTGGTACCCGGGAACTTAGCTCGTCTAAATCAAAGGAGAAGGCTGACAAGGATGCCTCCGAGCCACCATCCGATTCAGGCAGTGCCCCACCCACTATGGCAGGCGGCATTCCTGGATATAAGAAATTATCTTCATTGTCACTCGACCCGATGATGCCATTACATTGCGTGCACGAATCATTCGATTCAAGCATCTGTCGTCAGATGACAAGGAAGACAGTGATAATACATTTGATACTCTTCGCCGTC
>QLOY01002234.1:0-13894 GCA_003313965.1 Megacollybia marginata
AGAGGATATAAATGGCTTAACCAGTCAGGCACTGAAACACTACAAGAGTCACATCAAGCAAAATAACTCTGACCATCGAATCGCACTGTCAGAATTCTGTTGGACAAAGGCATGATTACTAGAAAATGGTCCAACCATGGACATGTCAACTCTATTACCATGGAAAGGAGGAAGGGTCATTCATGAACAAGTGAATCTATATCATCCATACATATCAACAAACCCTCTGCCCTCTTCAACAGTAACACACCAGCCATACACATTCCAAGTTAATATGCCTGGTTCACTATCTACATATCAACCATCAGGAGAAATTGTTGATGAACAAGTCTACTTGCATTTTCCCTATGCTTCATCGGGACGATGAAGCCTGACGAGGGGATAATGTTATGAACAGAATTTATCCCTTAGTTTCTTTTTCATTTCCTTTTCATTTCCTTTTCATTTGTATATTTTCCATCTTATTTCCACTATATCTCAGCTTATTCCTATCTCCTATCTTCTATTTCCACATTGTCTCCATTTAGTCAGTCTTTCTCATCATTTCATATCTATATATCTCTCTATCTCCATTAGTAGTACCTATCCATTGTCTTGGTTCTCTTATCTTTCAGGCTTACCTTTCTAGTTCCAGCTTCTTTTCATATATCATTCATGTTCCAGCCATTCCTATTGTCTTCTCTTATGCTTCGTCCATATCTATTAGTCAGGATGCTTATCTATAGCTGTGTATATAAGTAGGGGTACTATTGATGTATTCCCTTAGTCTTGATATTAGTCTTTTCTCCCACTTCTACCACTCAGAGTTTCCTCTAAATGCAAGATCTCTTCAGTTATTGTCCTGGAGGCGTGCTAGGTTCATGATGGAGTCCCCAAAGGCAGCAGGTTATATTATGTAAGATGTGGTTCTAGTGGATGCCTGACACTTCTGGGGTGGATACAACCATGAGAATCCCTCATTGATCCCCCTGGATATAACCATGTTTTGAGGCTTTTTTAAAACTGGTTACATCCAGTACAAAAGGCTTTTTGTAGGGGCAAGAGGTGCAGAAACTGAGAAAAGATTGAATGTCTTTGATTTTGTGAGGTGTAGGCCATTGAGTGATAGTGTTGACTTTGTCAGAGGCCATTCGGAGACCATTCAGCAAAAGGATATTCGATGGTATCTGTGTTGAATTCACATTTGAATGGGTTGCAAAACAAACCATGTTGGCGAAGTCGCCGAAGGACTTCCCAAACATTTGCCCGATGTGATTCTTGATTATTTGAATAGGTTAGTATGTCATCAAGATAGACAACCACTGAGACATCAAGCATATCAGCGAAGATGTCATTGACAAAGCGTTGGAAGGCTGCTGGAGCATTAGTGAGGCCTTCAGGTATAACACACCATTCAAAAGAGCCATAGCGAGTGCAGAATGCTGTTTTCCATTCATCACCGGGAGCAATGTGAACCAAGTGGTAAGCATGCTTGAGGTCAAGTTTGGTATAGACCTTGGCCTTGCAAGCAGTATCGAGCAAGTCAGTGATAAGTGGTAAGGGATATTGATCTTTCTTGGTGATTTTGTTGAGACCATGGAAATCGACACAAAGTTGTTCTTTTTCTTGACAAAGAGAACAGGTGCACCATGTGAAGAAGAGGTAGGTCGGATGAAGCCACTAGCAAGGTTTTTGTCAATGAATTCGCATAGTGCTTTAAGTTCAGCTTCAGAGAGTGAATAGATGTGACCTAGAGATGGTTTTGCCCCTTCTTCAAGATCTATGTGGAGATCATATGGTCGATGTTCTGGTAGAGTCTTCGCCCCTTCACTTGAAAAGACATTGGTGAAGTCATGATATTCGGTTGGGACATTGGAAAGGTCCACAGGTTCAGCAGTTGAACTTGCCCTACCTGTAGCAATCAGATTATTGAGTCAAATAGTGAATTGTTGAGAGCCTGCTTGTGAGCAAGAATGAAGATAAGCTGCAGCTCCTACTATTCGTATATCGATTGCTGTTGCCGAAGTATCTGCTGAAATCTTGGCCGAAAACAGTGAAGGTTGATCTGGGTACTCGTAAATTGGTTTATAGGGAAAAGGCAGAGAAGATTTCGGTGAAGACGTTACCAAAGGTTTCACCGAAGACACAGAAGGGTCTGGCGAACTGGCAGATGGTTGAATAACCAAAGTCTCAAGATGAGCCATCAGCGATTCGGGTGCCAAAACATTCGGCGAAGTAATAGGTTTGAAAGTGATTTTGCCTGTAATCCAGTCAATCAACGGATTGTAGCAGAACAGCCAATTGTATCCAAGAACCATATTACTCGACGAATGCAAATGTGTGACATAAAAGTCAATAGGAAGTATAGTGCCAGAAGGAAATTGAATAGGTAAAGATACCATTTGAGTAATGTTGCCTGGTGAAGAACCATTGAGTTACTGGAGAAATTGTAGTACATGGTATTTTGTTATCATCTGATCGATAAAGCAATGAGAAGAACCTGAATCAACAAGTGCTAAGAAAAGAATAGTAACAGGTAAAGGAATATAAAGGGTAGAAGATAGTTGTATGATAAGTGAAGTCCGGGATGAAAGAGCGGCTGCATTGAGAGTAACCTCTTTAATGGCACAATTTCGGTCAACGCAACTCCAATCTTGTACTGAGGAATCAGAGTTGCTGTCTATTTTCCCTGCTCCTTAGCAGGAGAGGAAGTAGATGCTGAAGTTGTCGCCGAAGATTTGCCATCTGCATTTGCCAAAGGTTTAGCCTGTGCTGCACATCCTTGTGTAGATCATTGATTAGGACATTTGTCAGTAGCATGATTACCACTGCAGACCAAGCAAAGATTCAACCTTTTATGTCTCTCTTTTTCTTCAGGCTTGAGTTTGCCATTCGAGCCTAAGAGATTCGCATATGGTTTCGGCAAAGAGGTTGATGAGCCAGTATTGGATGAGGATGTTTTGTTAGACAAGGTATTGGGACGGTTGGATGTCCGACTAAAGTTTTGCTTGTTGGATTGGTTGGACTGCTGGTTACGTTGTTGAGTATTAGATGATGTACCAGCAGAGCTCTGTCCAGAGTGTCTGTTGTCTGAACCTTTACCCGATGAGGTCTTTCCAGATGCCGAAGGTGTTTTCTGATCATGATCTTGTCGTTCTTGCTTTTCCCAGTATAACTGGTCAATGCGATAGGCAATTTCGATACACTGTTGCAAGGTAGTATAATGATCATTATGTGAAAACGCATCTTTTAACTGTGGTGCAAGACCTTGATAGAACCGGTGCAGGAGTGTAGCATCGCTGAAAGATGTTTTGGCTGCAACTGCATTGAATTCAACCACATACTTGGAGACCCTTTGATTGTTCTGCATCTGTAATCGGTCGAGTTTTAATGCCGCAACTCGGGCCAAATCTCGAGGTCCAAAATGCAAGTACAATTGTTGTATAAGTGCAAGAGAAGAAGTCACCCAAAGTGGTGGATTTGCCAGATCATGATTGAGTATGTCAGGTGTAGACCAATTGATAGCTGAACCCCATAAGAAGGACATGATATAGGATATTTTGGCTGCTTCAGTGACAAAATCATCTGGGGAGGCTTGGAAGTTAATATGAACAGTAGTCATGAACGCATTGAGTTTCTCTGGATTAGATCCGTTGAAAGTATCAGGATCTTTTAGCCGAATTCTCGCCATTGGCATACGAGGTCGATTCATGTTATTGGCGGAAGTCTGCAAAGATTGAGTGATGTTAACAAAGACTGCCATGAGTTGTTCCATATTGTATTGATCAGCCATGTCAGATGGTTGTGACTGAGAGCATTGATTTCGCCTAGGTCTCGGTGAAGGACTTCGCCGACCTCTACCACCGAAAGGTCCGCCACCATTACCACTGCCACCACCATTGTCACTAGGAGGATCGTCACCTGGAGAAGGTGTTGGAGGAGGAGGTTCGCCGTGAATTTCTTCGATTTCCTCTTCTCCTTCATTATTGGGTTGATTTTCTTCTTCAGGTGGTGGGTTTGGATCTGGAACTGGAGGTAGTCTAGGCAATTGTCTTGCCGAATGATCAGCGAAGACATATTCCGATGAGTGCATCTTTCCAACCTGATCATTACCTAGGTAGTCATAATACTCTCTACCTTGGTTTTGCAAGTATCGCACTTCCACATACTCACGATTACCTTGTCGTATAATTGAATGACTGATGACATCGTTTGTGATTAGGTCAGGTATCTGCCGAATGACTGGTGCCAAAGATACCGGCAAAGCAGGTACCGGAGTGTTGTGATGAGGAGGTGCATTTGGGTTTACTGGGGTAGGTTGTTGGGATGCCATGCTCTGTAAGATTTGACCTAATTGTTGTTGACTCCGAGTTACATGAAATCAGCGGTTACCAGGCCAGGTGTAGTTGATCCCCTTGTAGTCGTAATATATGACCTTGGAACAAAAGGTGAATCATCAGGAAGATAGAACCGGCTGTCTGAACTATGAACTGGGGTGACTTCAGCATGAGAAGGTGTAGCTGGAATGTATTGCAATTGTGATGGAGTATGAGTTGGAGTTGTAGGTGTAGTAAACCTCGAGGTGTATTGAGAGGTAATGGACCTTCTTCCAGAATTGGTTGAGAGGCCAGTGAACTGAATGAGTGTCTGTCTTTATTCCGAGGAGTGCTGAAAATGGGCACTCCCTGAAACATAGAACTCATCAGCGATCCGAGTCAGAGGGAGTTTAGAAATACTATAAGGACTATGCCGAATGCAAGCCCGAGATGTATAGACAGATGTGGCTTGTAGAAAACCCTTGATAAGAATACCAAGGTAAACCCTTTGGCTATGCCCTCTGCTGGATCGTGGGTTTAGGCGAAGGTATTGGTGAAGCCTTGGCGGAGTGAGGGCTGATACCTGGTTAGAGAGAAGTTAGAGAGAGTAGAGTATTGAGTGTAATCCAAATTAATTTCTAAACTCAAGTATACAACACTGGTGCTAGGCTTATATACTAAAGGCCATGCTATCTACTTTAGTCAATAATAAAGAAATATCAAAAGGGACTATTTATGAATGTTATATAATATAAATGTTAGTAAGAGTAATGAATGCAAGGATATAAACGGAACAAAGAATAGATATAATGAGAACAAGGGCTTTTAAGGGCCGGTTGATTAGTCTAAGTGCACAGATGTAACAGTTACCAATAGTCTCGCAGAAGTGCCCTCCCAGTCTGCACGTTCCTGATAGTATTTTCTGTCTAAACCTCTGTGCCCAATACTGCACTAATATCTGTTACTCCAACATTAGAATCAGTTCCGGAAACAACTGAACAACCTCTGGCTCTTCCAGAACTTGGTGATCTTGGTGCGACTCAACCCCAGCCTGAGCATGATTTTTCGTCCCTCTCCGCGTATGACACCATAGACACCCAATTAACACTGCAAACTCCCCGTAGGGATCCTGAAGGATGGTGGTACGGACAACCTGGTACTCCGCCTTGCAACATTACCTTTGCCCCTGCCCTGTCACAATACCGGGATTGACAACCCTCCACTGAATCTGATTTTTACTCTTCTCTGACCCAGTGAGCCTCTGGACCTCTGAGAATTCCATCCAGTAGAGTCAATACTCAGCCTCATCCCAGCTAACCGCCTCACTTACTTAGTATAAGTGCCAGTAGAGCTGTCGGAGCCCAGTACAGGATCCCTCCATTAGGAGGCCCTGAGGGGGTAGCCTTTGAGTCACTGGATCATTCCCAAGTCTGGAATCGCAAATGGTAAGTTCCGGTATTCAACCCTCTTTTTCCCGACAACCTCCACCGCACATGCCATTAATCTCTACCGTTCCTGTATCATCTTCCACACCAGTGTCAGCTCCAGAACCATCCTCGAATCCACCTCCGGGACCTCCTAGTGGTCCACCTCCAGGACCTCCTAGTGGTCCACCTCTGGGACCTCCTGCCAGTCCACCTCCAGGACCTCCTGCTGGTCATTCCAGACCCCCAGGCGGTCCACCTCCTCCTGGACCTCCTCCGGGCCCACCACCTGGACCTCTAGCACAACCACCGGCAAACTATATTGAATGACTTCTCGCTCAGAACCTAACCATGCTAACAGCCCTCATGCAACGAAACCAACAACCCCAACAACCAGCCTCGAACAAATCCCGTCTCAAAGAACCCATGGAGTTCTCCAGAACAGATCCAAACAAACTCTGGTCATGGTTGGTAGAAATCCATATGCATTTTGACGATCATCCACAAGACTTTGCTACGGAAGAAAAGAAAGTCAACTTCACCTTCTCCTACCTAACCGGAGTAGCCAAGGACTATTTTAATCCCGATATCCTTGTCCAAATTCAAAATCCTAATGCTCTGGCTGCTGGTTGGCATTCCAACTTTCAAGCTTTCATCACTGCCATTTCGGACCGTTTGACCCAGCCAGAACAGCACAAGAAGAACTAGCAAGTTTGGAGATGGATTCCTCCAAACCCATATCTCACTATATTGGTGCGTTTAACGCTGCAGCAGTCCTGATGATGCTGCACTTCATTTCTTCTTCTGGAAAGGTCTCACTCCCTGAATCCGGCAAAAGCTCACGGAACAAGAAAGCAGACAGCCTCGGAGTTTGGCAGAACTCAAATTTGCTGCTCAGAATGTTGATGGTTGGTATTGGGTAAACAAACATGACCAAGGAAATCTCAGTCCACTAACTCTTCCACTCCGACCAGAGCAAAGACCACTACCACGTCAACCTCAAATACTACAACCACAACCCAGTCCAACACAGTAAATCGCCAAACCATGACCACTCCTCGTCCTCCGCCACAAACTCCGAATCCATCTCCTTCCTCCGCTTCCGCTGCACCACGAGCTTCTCATCTCACCACAGACAATTGTCTAACCTCTGCTGAGAGACTCTGGAGAATCAAGGAAGGGCTGTGCAAATATTGCGGTGAGAAAGGACACTTTGCTGCTAATTGTCCAAATCGGCAGAAGAGTGCATCCGCTTGAGCAGCAGAAGTAGAAGTGGAAACTCCAGCTGATGAAATTCCAACTCCAGAGGAGTCAGAAAATTAGTTAGCAGTCCCGGATACTCTGTGGACATCTGGGATTGCGTTAAGCCTGAGTCCACACTTGAGGTAACTTTTAACACCACCGCTCTTAGTAGACCCAACGGCCTGTACATTACATTGACTTCCGACCTTGTTTCTGCTTCTACCATAGACTTCAAAGGACTTGTAGACTCCGGTTCTTCTCATGGCTTCATCGATTCAATATTTGTAGATACACATGCTATTCCGACTCATAGTATTCCTGCAGTAACACTACGCTTTCTCGATGGTACTTCTCCGTCCATTTTAACTCGTTCTGTCTCCCTTCCGGTCCATTTCCCATCTGGAGAGGTTGTTGACCAAGAATTTCTTGTCACACTTTTGGATTCCAAGTGTGTTATAGTCCTGGGATATGATTTCCTTGTCCAACACAATCTGTTGATTGACTGGCCACAAGGAATACTTCAATTCCGTCCTAACGACCCTGCTATCCTCCAGGTACCCTCCGATTCCTCCGAATCTCTGCCAGACACCCTGCTCCACTCCACTGGTGTTGAGCAGGTCCCTATTCCGAGTAGCGTTGCTGACTCCAGAGTAGAACTCCCTTTTCCGGACATTCCCCAAACACTGACTCCTACTCCTCCAACCACTCCGACCCCTAAAATCGACATCTCCCTCATCAACGGAGCAGCCTTCAGGAGAGCCATAGCTCAACCAGGAGCTGTTCAATTCTCCATTCAACTCTGTGATATTACCTGCTGCGCAGCAATGGTCACTGTACCTGATTCTGATCATCTCTGACAATCCAGAGTTCCAGAAGAGTATCATGACTTCGCTGATGTCTTTTCAGAAGGTCTAGTGGACCAACTCCCTCCACATCGACCATATGACCTCAAAATTGACATCGAGGAAGGCTCTACACCACCATTCAGTAGAGTGTATCAACTATCTCTGGATGAGATGCTTGCACTCTGAGAATTCATTGATGAAAATCTCAAGACAGGTTTTATCTGACCTTCCCGTTCCCCTGCCAGAGCTCCAGTTTTCTTTGTCAAGAAGAAGAATGGATCACTCTGCCTCTGTGTCGACTATCATGGCCTCAATAAAATCATGAAGAAAAACTAGTATCCCATTCCACTCGTTGCTGATCTTCTAGATGCTCTGGCTAAGGCACGATATTATACCAAACTCGACCTCCGGCATACCTACCACCTAGTCCGGATAGCCAAAAGTGACAAGTGGAAAACCGCTTTTCGGACTCATTGGGGTTCCTTCAAATTCCAAGTCATTCCTTTCGGACTTTGCAATGCTCCCTCTGCTTGGCAACAATTCATCAATGAAGTACTGGTGGACCTCCTTGATGTGTGTGTCGTCGTATATCTAGATGACATACTGATCTACTCCGACAACATGCACGATCATAAGAGACATGTCCGTGATGTACTCTGCCGTCTCCGAAAAAACCGCTTGTTCTGCAGTCCGGAGAAATGCAAGTTCCATGTCCAGACCACCAAATACCTAGGATTCATTCTCTCCCCGTCCAGCCTTGCCATGGACACCAAGAAAATTCAGACCATTCTCGATTGGCCTACACCTCGCAAGGTCAAAGACATCCAAGCCTTCCTCAGTTTTTGTAATTTCTACCGGTGTTTTATTGAACACTATTCAAACACCATAATTCTGCTCACTAGGTTAACACACAAGAATGCTCCCTGGAACTTCAACTCTGATTGCCAAGAATCATTCCAGAAACTCAAGGACACATTCTGTTCTGCTCCGGTTCTATCTCATTTCGTTCCGGAACATCCACTTATCATCGAAATCAATGCTTCCAATTATGCTCTAGCTGCTATACTCTCCATCCAAGCTGAAGACGGAGAAATTCATCCGATCGTCTTTCACTCTCGGACCTTTGTCGGAGCGGAACTCAACTATGATACTCACAACAAAGAGTTATTGGCAATCTTTAACGCTTTCAAGCAATAGAGACATTATCTTGAAGGCTCTCCACTTCCAATCGATGTTATCACCGACCATAAAAACATTGAGTACTTCTCCACCACTAAGGTCTTGACCTGTCGACAGGTCCGATGGTCCGAATACCTAAACCAATTCAATATCAAAATTTGGTTTCATCCAGGTAAACTCAGAACTAAACCAGACTCCTTAACTCGTCGATGGGATCTATATCTTAAAGACAGAGACAACTCCACCTTCGCCTCCGCCAACCCCAACAATCTCCAACCAGTTTTCGACAATGATCAACTCTCTTCTTCTCTCAGAGCCACCCTATTAGAAGAAGTAGTACTCCATGCCTCAGTAGTAGCTGACACAGATCAACTACATCAGGATTTCATCTCTGCTTATCCTGATGACCCTAAAACAATTGCAGGCCTCAATCTAGCACAATCAGAAAATCCAGGACAATGGTCTATCGGAGAAGACTCCGGTCTTCTCTATCTCAACAATTGTGTCTATGTCCCAAACTCCAATGAACTTAAACTTCGAGTCCTTCAACTCCTCCATGACCATGTCTTCTCTGGACATTTTGGTCAAAATCGAACATTATCCAAGGTCCGTCAAGTCTATGTTTTCCCCGGACTCCGGACTTATGTCTGTGACTATGCCTGATCCTGCACTACCTGTGGAAGAAACAAGGCTTTGAGACACAGACCCTATGGACTTCTCCGACCACTTCCAATTCCGCCACGACAATGGCACTCCATTTCCATGGATTTCATTACCAATCTCCCTCTGGTCAACAATTTCGATTCCATTCTAGTAATCGTCAACCGACTCTCCAAATACATCATTCTCATCCCAACCACCAAAGAAGTTACCTCTGAAGAACTCGCCAAACTCCTTCTCCTCAATGTCTTTGCTCACCACGGAATTCTGGAACACATCACCTCCGACCGTGGATCCGTTTTCATCTCCTGATTCATGTTGGCTCTGGGTAAACTTCTTGATATTCAACTCCACTTCACCGCAGGGTATCATCCAGAAGCTGATGGACAAACTGAAAGGATGAATCAAACCTTGGAACAATTCATCCGGACTTATTGCACCTACCAACAAGACAACTGGGATCAACTCCTGCCTTTAGCAGGAATAGCTCTCAACTCCGCTGAGTCAGCAGCCACCGGAGTTACACCTTTTTTTGCCAATAAAGGTTTTCATCCAAGATTCGGTTATAACAACAACAAGGATGTCAATAGCAAACCAGCTTTGGATTTCGCAGTTACACTTGATTCCCTTTCTGAATTCCTACAGGCCCAACTTGTCCATTCACAAGAAATCATGAAACACAATGCTGATCGACATCTCCAAGACACACTGGAGTTCAAGATCAGACAAAAGGCCTATGTCTCAGCGACTTATCAAGACAACTCAACCAACCAAGAAATTTGCCAAAGTCCAGTTCGGACCATTCAAAATTGTTGGTTGACCTAACCCAAACTCCATAACACTCCACCTTCCTCGCTACCTAGCCGGAATTCATCCTGTCTTCCCAGTATCCCAAGTCGAACCCTACATCCCTGCTGAAAATATTCCCAATCGGATTCCCAATCCTCCACCTCTGGTCGAAGTAGAGGGTGAACTTGAATTTGAAGTCAGTAAAATCCTAGACTCCAAGTCTGATCGTCGTTGTAGAGTTCCTATCCGCTACTATGTCCGATGGGCAGGATATGAGGGAACCGATGAGAAATTCTCCTGGGTAGGGGCAGATGACTTACAGCATTGTCAGGAGTACATTGACAAATTCCATGAACGATATCCGAATAAACCTGGACCATGGATTCCTCCATGAAGTCAAGAAACTTATGGCATCATACTCCGGATTATGGCACCTTTTGATCTGATAGCTTTTCTTTCTGCTCTCGGAGTTTTCTCTTATGGCATTCTAAATCCGACTGCTGGACAATCCGATCCTTTCCAATTTTCTAACTTCAAGAAAAAACACAATTCATCTATTTACAAATGGAGCCAGCTCTGATTATTTCTCTTCCCCTGACTCCTCCAGCTTCTCTGGTTCCTCTGGTTTCTCTCCACTTCCCTCTCCATCCTTCTGCTCAAAATCTGACCGCCTCAATCTCTTTCTCCAACTTCCCCTGGGTTCCGACTCCTCCCTTTTCCTCTTCTTCTCCATCAACTCCTTCTTCCACTCCGTCAAAGCTGACTCCATCTCCATAATTGACTTTGTCATCCGAGCCGACTGTCGTCCCATCCTCTCAGTCAACTCCAACATCCTCTCCATCGCCTCCGTCGATTTCTCTGCAGCCTCCCGAGTCTTCCTCTGCTCCGCTGACATTCCCTCCGCAAACTTCATGAACAATTCCGACAACCTATCATTATCGGAAATGTAACGAGTTGTTGTGACTGGATTGTCCAGCCACGACTCAGAATGTCTCCACATTCATGGAGTCAACGGAGTACTCATACTCCGCTTGTCACCTCCATCACCCTTCTCTGTCTCCTCCTCTGCCCTTTCCCCCCCCTTTCCTTTGCCCCAGACCTTCTCACTCCCAGCCTTGGAAGTTGGAATCCGGGGTTTGCTTGGAACCCCTTCATCTTTCCAAGAACATTTTATTTTCACCTTGATACAAGGCGAACACGCTTTGGACCGAGCTCCAGGCCCAGGCAAACACTTCTCCACTGTACCCCGACCCTGGCATTGGTCACAGGGGTCTATTAGAAAAAGTTAGCAAGGATACAATCCTACTGCTTAAACACACCTTTGAGGAGACCCCCTGTCCACCGACTCTATGTCATCTCCTCCTTCTCTGTCCCCATCTCTGGGGGCACTGTCTTCCTACTCCGGCTAGGACCGGAATCCTTTCCCCTTCTCTCCACCTTCTCCGTTTCCTTCTTCTTATCTGCTTCCTCCCTCTGCTTCTTCTCCAAATCCTCTTTCTCCTTTTGCTTCCGATCCAACTCCTCCTTCTCCTTTTCCAACCTTTTCTTCTCCTTCTCATCCTCCTTCTCCTTTTCCAACCTTTTCTTCTCCTTCTCATCCCGCTTCTCCTGTCTCCGCTTCTCCTTCCGAAGTCTCTCCTCCTTGTCCTTCACTGCCTGCTTCCTCTCCACAGCCAACTTCAACTCCTCCATCTCCTTCTCCTTCTCTGCAACCCTCTGCTTCTCTGCCTCCAATTCCGCCATCCACGCTTCGTATGCCACCTGTGCCGGAGTTTTCACCTTCGGCATTGGAACTTCGTCTTCGGAGTTGATTGATGATGTGGAGGGCGGCATGAGTAAAAGTTGACAAGTTCAAATTTCCAGGCCCTTCTTATACCTGGCAGCTATTTTTAGGAGATCAGGTGATTAGAACATTCAAGAACATTCTAACAAGTCTGTCGGGGCTCTGGACCTAAAAGGGGGGCACTGTTACGCGCCGTGCTATACTCCGCAATTATCTGATATCCCAAGTCGCAGCCTTAGTTATGGCCTTGTGCAGATCTCAACAGGGGTTTTCTGCTATGAAGTCTTCTGAGTGTTTTCCCTTCAACTCCGACATACTCTGGTCCTGTTCTGGGCCTCCAGATCACGGCCCGGCACTCCACCAAACTCCTGACACTGAAGTCATCACCGAACTACATTCCATACACGTTTCTTGAACCCATGACCTTCTTGTATATATTCTCTTAACTCTGATTACCTCCACTTGTAAATACTTTTGTTTTCTCCTTTACTCTGTGTACTCCTTACAACTCCAGTCCAGTAGTATTTAAGCTACAACTCAAATCTGCTATACCTTAGACAGAAAATCTATCTATCTAAATTCTCTACTTGAAAGTCTTCGCTCTGCTCGCCTTTCCCATCCTCCGGACCTAAACCTCTTCCTGGACTTAACTAGGTACTAGGCCAGACCTCTGTTGGTTACTCCGACGAAGTTCCAGACCAAACCCTAAGTCAAACCAATAAGTCCGTGTCCATACAAACCCCGGTTCTCGGAGTTTGTCGGACTTCAAATAGGGGCACATCGGACATAGAGGCGCATTACCAATAGTCTCGCGGAAGTGCCCTCCCAGTCTGCACGTTCCTGATATCTGTGCTTCTGATTCACTTGTTTCCGTTACTGACCCTCCTTCTTAGATCGGGGACTGCTCCTCAGATCTTGGAAACCATGCCTTCTATCTCCTCTGTATGGTTGGGTGACCTTGTTAGTCTTACTGAAAGTGACCCCGTTGCCTTATCTCCTTTGCTGTCATCTTCTTCAAACCCATCTCTGCTGTGATTACCCCCTACCTTCTTCTGTACATGCCACAGCTACACAATCTGTTAGTATTTTTTATTAAGTCTTGTGGTATTGGCATTCATTTGTCTTGCTTCTCTTTAGATCCTGCAGCATTATGTTGGCTGCTCCAAATACATGGCATTTCCTATACTTCAGTCTGTGAACTCCAGCCAGGCATTTAGTTATCAGCAAATGTGTTTGTATGTCTGAGACTAATTGTAAGGACTATGCCGAATGCAAGCCCGAGATGTATAGACAGATATGGCTTGTAGAAAACCCTTGATAAGAATACCAAGGTAAACCCTTTGGCTATGCCCTCTGCTGGATCGTGGGTTTAGGCAAAGGTATCGGCGAAGCCTCGGTGGAGTGAGGGCCGATACCCGGTTAAGGAGGAGTTAGAGAGAGTAGAGTATTGAGCGTAATCCAAGTTGATTTCTAAACTGAAGTATACAACACTGGTGCTAGGCTTATATACTAGAGGCCATGCTATCTACTTTAGTCGATAATAAAGAAACATAGAAAGGGACTATTTATGAATGTTAAGTAATATGAATGTTAGTAAGAGTAATGAATGCAAAGATATAAACGGAACAAAGAATAGATATAATGAGAACAAGGGCTTTTAAGGGCCAGTTGATTAGT